>JAGTXR010000365.1:0-244496 GCA_022606575.1 Glossosoma conforme
GGTCCACGTCTTCCACAGATCTTGGCTTTTTGTGATTCCATCTCTAATTGTTGCTAGGCTTAGGGTTCCGCCGAGTTCAGCTTTAAGAACAGCTCGTTCTTCATCCCATGCTCCGCACGCTAGGATCGTGTGTTCTGCGTCATCTGTATTAGCGTCGCAGTGATGACACTTTGCCTGTTCTTCCTTCCCTATTCTTTGGAGATAGGTGCCAAAACAGCCGTGGCCTGTTAAGAGTTGCGTGGAGTGGTAGTCCAATTCGCCTTGTTTTTTATCGCACCATGCTCTTAGGTCCGGTATGAGTTTGTGTGTCCAGCGGCCTTTTTCTGATGCCTCCCAACGACTTTGCCATTCAGTCATGGTAGCTTCTTTGGCGTCGGCTCGATTTGTGCCCTAACGGGGTCAAGAGCGGCGGCAATTTTGATGGCTTCGTTCGGTATCTGGTCGGGTCCCGGGGCCTTGTTGCTTGGGAGTCGCTTGGTAGCGATCTTCAGTTCCTCGGGAGTAAAGAGGTCAATGGCAAGGTCTTCGTTCTTTTGTTCGTTCAGTTGTATTTCAGCTCTTTGAGGATGTTTTGGAAAAAGAGTCCTTATAATTTCTTCCATATTCTCCTGTTTCTCCAAGTAGGCGTCCGGCTCAGTTTTCTTCAGTTTATTTCGGACCAATTTGTAAGGCGTTCCCCAGGGATCCGAATTAACTTCCAGACAGAGCTCCTCCCAGCACTTGGCTTTTCTGTTTTTGATGGCATTGCGGAGTATTTTTCTCTGTTTGCGGTATGCCATCTTCCTGGTTTCGCAATCGGGTCGTCGTTGGGCTCTGCGGTGGAGCGCGGTGCATTTTTTGCGGAGATCCGCTATCTTCTCCGTCCACCAGTAGACATTTAATTTATGGGGTCTGGAAGTTCGCCTGGGCATTGCTGCTTCGCAGCAGAAGTGCAACAGGCTTGTGAGTGATTTCACAGCTTCTTCCACGGTATTGTTGGGAGTCGCTGATTCCAGGTCTATCTTTCGCCGAATGCCCATTGCCTCGGCAAAGGCAGATACGTCTGTTTTGCGAGTCGACCATCCTTCTCCTGTCGTGTTTGCTGCTTTGGTCCATTGATTTGAGTCATCCGCATACTCAAAGCTGACATACCTAACCTAACCTAACCTTACCTAACCTAACCTAACCTTACCTAACCTAACCTAACCTAACCTAACTAATTATTTGATCATTTCATCTTGCCATATATTTTTGTAAAATGTACTTAACACTTTAATAAGTCCAATTGTCATATTACTGTAGGGACAACAAATAATACAATTAATAAAATCTTGCGATTTCTTCACAGAAAGATATGTGAGCGTGCAATATGCTGGTGCTAGCCAAACAAAAACCACCACCAAGGGATGCGTGCAGGGACCTATTGAAGTCTCTTTATTTTAGAACCTCCTGCTGGACACATTGCTATGCGAGCTGAAAAAGATAGGGGGCACATGCGCAGGATTTTACGGACAACGTAGTATTAGTATTTTCAGGTATTCAATTAAAAGAAGTCGCCAACACTCTTCTGGCAGAAATTCACCGTTGAGGACAGAAAAACAAACTTCGTTTCACCCCACGCAAGACAATCACAACGGTTATAACCAAAAAGTTGAAATACGACCAACCTGTGGACTTACTATGGGAGGTTATGACATCCAAATGGTGACGGAGGTAAATATCTTGAGCCTGACGATAGACAATAGGCTATCTTTCAAGTTACATATTGAACGAGTCTGCCAGAAAGCAATGGGCATTTATTACCAAATAAATAAGGCGGTGAGATTCTTTTGAGAAATGATGAAGCAACGGAGAAGACAAGGCAGCTCCAAAGCTTATTTTTGAGTTTTTTTATTACTTTTTAGTTGCAATAAGTTTGCGCTTTTTTTATTTCCAAAAATATTGTTTTGTTCTATTTATTGATTATGTTTATTAAAGGTTTTTAAAGCAAAAACACATTAATGTTATAAATATTTTTTTATTTTTTACCTATATAAATAAATATAATTTAAATAAATAAATATTTATAATTTATTATGGATCTCAAAGTGAATGCTCAAAACATTGAAAATACATTAATGTTCATTTCTCAAAAAGTCAAGCGCAACCAGTGACAATGTAAATAGCAGCGCTGTATGTTAAATTATATTTATTTTGATAACAGCGTGATATAGCTATTTTAGACTGATGCCGAAAAGCCTCGATAAACGATATTTTGTCTCTTATTTTTGTTCGCTCACCTGACATGCATATCTTATGATGATTTTATTTTATATAAAAATACTTATACCAAGAAAAAGGCATACAATAGTCTATGTGTAGAGTCACATGCGGCTCCAGAGCCGCGACTTGCTGACTGCCTCTCTAAACTATAACACAGATAAGAGGTCAATGCGCTAGTAACATCCAAAAACAAAGTAATAATATATCTAGACACCTTGTCATACGAGTTTGTATCTCTATTAACTCATTATTCTTATTATGCTTACACTTTTATGAATTTTCATATATATCATTATACATGTTTCCACTAAAACAGCAATGAGCCTGTCATCCGTATCGCTGTAACCGTAGTATGTCCTGCCATTATTAGTCATTATTTTTGTCGTATTAGCTGTCAAACCTTCGTATCGTTCCATGTCAGATCTGTATCTCGAAGCTGTGCCAAATACTTTCTATGTATGGTCCCCGATGTTTTTTTTCACAACATATGCAAATATTAGTAAAATTCTAAAATTGATTCAATGTTGTTCATTCCAATTGTTAGCTGTGGAGTTTTTCGGACTCAACTCATTTCAATTGCAATAGAACTTTAAGCATGTAGTTTATGTTATTTGTTATATGTAGTATTGTAAGCGTCACAGGTGAGACAAATGAGACCTCTGCATCGCTGTCACCATCTTTCTGTATTCTCCTGTTCCCATGTATTACTCCATAGTGAATGTACTTGCTTCGCTTCGTCACACGTCAAGAAAGACAGTTTTAATTACCTGCTCCTGTATTGTACTCTCTATTGTCTACTTCTTAGACGTTCTGAGTATTCTGAAATATGGCAGCCTGGCTTGGAATCCTAACCAATTATATTGAACGAATCTGTGAAATTATGATAGTTTTTTTTTAACTGACCTGAAAAAGCTGAATGAACTACACAAATGCCCACCCAAGGATTATTTCACATCTACAACATATGAATAGTTTACTATTCAGGAACTTCTATAGTCTTATTTCGGCCCTGGTAGTGTCCTGTCCGAGAATTGCTTTTCCTTTTTTCCATTTTATTATATTTTTGTATATTAGATTAATGTTGCGAGAGTTTATTATTAACCACATTTTTGTTTACTCATATTTCTTATGTAAAATACAATGTAGACATTTTTATGTAAAATAAATAAAAGGTTTTATTTACAAGTTGCTACGCGGTCAGAAGTTTCAGAAAACATATTTAAGTTACGATGTATACATTCATTTTAATTTTTCCATGTCCGCTCCCTCAACTGGAGTACACGGACATCACGAGCTGCCGCCATAAAGCTCTTCACCGCGGACATTCTGTATCTACAGAACGTTTCTAAAGAAACAATATGAATATACAGATTATTAGAGTGATTTAAATGGTGAGATTGTTCAACTTTATTTTTTTTTGATCTCCTTCGGATACTCATGCGGTATGAATGTTTTTTCTTACATACAATTTGCTTGTGCAGGTAAATTTTCAATATTACATACCTAAAAACTCACGATACAAAAATTATACAAAATTACATTTTAGTACTTATTTATAGATTTTTCTGGGAATTATGTACAAGATACTGTTAGCATCACAGTGGTGTGTGCTGACCATTTGTTGAACTATCCGGGGATTAAATGCAATATTTACTTTATCGCTATGTTTATGTTATTATTTGACCTTTTGATAACCTTGTTATAGCCCTTGTGATGTGATAACCGATCATCTTCACACGCACTAATAGAAAGACGTTGAAGCGACAAATACTCTAACAATACAATAATCTGTCAAATAAAATGTTTTTCCACGTCATGTTATATAACGTCATTTACGCTGTGTTTAATACAGAGGTTACAAGTCAACAACTCGGTGAGTTCACAAGTTGTGATGTGTGAGATGAGGTAAAGAGCGTCAGGTATTAAAATACAAGTGACAGTGATGTGCCGGTGAGTATAGCTTAGTAGTAGTATAAGCCATAAGCTATAAGTTTACTAAACAGAAGTTGTATAAATAAATACTATTTGGTGTAAATTTGATCTCCAACCATAAAATTCCAGTTATAGCTAATTATTGAAAATTGGTGATTGTTGTAAGTCGTCCTGCGAACACCACTCATTAATAGAGAATAACTGCAATAAATGGATGATTCGTAAATTTTGAGATGTAGTGTATGAAATTTGTATATTAACACACCACATGTCGCACTTTTATGCATATGTAAGCGTTATGTCATCTATAGGTGAAACTTCTGCATCGTTATCACAATCTGTCGATTTTCTTTTGTGTTTGTTTACATAATATTAAAAAATGCTAAGTGACCTGTGCACCCAGGCATCTTGGGAACGCTAGAGTATTCTGAAACTCGAAGTACGATAAAAAATATATTTATAAATCGCTGCTACACTCAAACAAAGTGCTCTAAATATGTGCTTGTATTACATCAGTAGTGTATACTATAGCTGCAAGTCTTAGCACCACACCAACAACAAATATAGACGTGTTTTCGAGATTGGATGCTTGTGTAGAATAGTATTAGTTATATATAGTTATTACTAATAGTAGTAGAGATGACTTTGATTTGTTAGGAATAACGAAGTGAGAGAGTGGATTTCACAACATTACATCCTGTAGTTTAGAAACAAATATGAACTTGGCTAGGACATGTTCTTGGAATATCAGAAAAAAGTATAAACTAGACTAAAGATATCACTTCACTGTTTTGAACAGGGAGCAGCAAAAAAAGCTGACAGTCTTAATATTAAAATAAAAACAACGACGAATACGTTTTGTAAACATTTTTTAACGTGCTTTTCGAAATTGATAAAAATTTTGAAAGTTGTTTTAAAACTACTATATATCATCATAATTATACCCATGTCCCTAACTGGAGCATATGGCACTCATAAGCTGTCGCTACAAAGCTCTGTCAGCTCCGCCTCCAGCAGCTCCACGAATTACATTCTATGTATTTTTCCTGACGCCCTTGCAAGACCAGAGCTAAAGTGTATGTTTTCCTACGGCTTATCACAACCTATTCCACCTTAGCTTCATGATCGACTTGTTCGTTCTCTCATATCGTCATTCATCACAAAGTCAAACCATCGTACCTCCAGTACTCTACGCAGGCATCTTTTCTAAAATCCCATTTTATGGCTGCATTAGCTCTTAGCGAGTCATCAGCCGTAAGGAAACATAGGGACGATACGGGCACCGTAGAGCTAGCGAAAAAGAAAAGCAGTTTTTTCAGACTCTCGTGCTTTGCCATTTTGGAATGTGGTCGAAATATTCACATATAGTGTTTTTTTGGAACTCTTGAAGTTTTGAAGTGACAATTTTTGACGATATTCGTGATACGTTAGATAGTGAATGGTCGTGAAATGGTTGTTCTCATGATGTATTGTGTATAAAACACATTGTAAATACCTCAGAATTGAACAGAAGAACCATCCGAATTTCTGTTGACTTCACTTTAGTATCATTATTTTTCCTCATTCTCGCGTGTTCCAGGAGACAGATGCCTCTTATCAACAGGTATGACCGGGACTTGCTCCAACATCAGCTCTTGTGTAGGAGCCAGGCGTCAGCTCAACTTGGGACGCATACCTGAGGTTAGTATGGAACACTTAGCATCCCACTGGAGTTCCGCAGGGCTTTTACCTGTTAGCGCTACCCACATACGTATGGTATTACATATAAACAAGAACAGAGTATTGAAATGTGTGATAACTGATGTGATGTATTGTATTTACATTAAATTTAGCATCGAACTCTGGAGTCTACGGGACTCTTAACTGTTACAACTACCCGTGGATCTATGTTATTATATAATTGTTTATACAAGAACCGAGTTGTTTTTATTTAATTACTCAGTTTTGTATAACCCGAGGTAGGCGATCACTATCTTATCATTATCATCATCATCATCAACCTCACACTATGATACGTTACTATGACAATACGCTAGATAAAATAGATTAATCATCCATTTTTCACGTCGTATAATTTAACAATACGTGAAAAATGGACTTGGACAATGTATTTAAATTAAGAGAAATAGTTTTTTAAGAATACTTTTCAATATTAAATAAGATTAGACAATTAAAGATCGATACCAATATTTTTAATAAATTGTTACACACATACAAATCTACGTGAATGTACATCTTTTATGACATATAAAGTCCTGAATTTTTGGAGATTTGTATGTTTGTATCAATTTTTTAGTAATTTTATCTCATATAACGAATTTCTTGTTCACCTCTATATTCTCGCATTTTATTTGAAATTGAAGATAAATTAAAACGAATTATTTGCGACAGTATTTTTGATTCAATGACTTCAATAACCCAACAGCAAAACCTCTGAATCAGCAAATTACTCATTTGTGCAATATCACCTTAACTTAGATTATTTATTAGATTTGGCCCAAGCATATATTGTGTGTTGCTACCATCATTAGATCTTAACCCAATGAAGAATTTCTGATGATTAAGTAATCAATTCATGATTGAAACCACAATTCTTCTTTAGGCTGATGCCATAAAGCCTCGAAAAACGATATTTTGTCTCTAATTTCTGTTCACTCGCCTGACATACACATCTAATGTTAGTTTTAATTGTATAATGTTAAACGGTGTTTGCAAACGCCAAAATATTTGTGATGACAGATGACATCTTGAATTCGCTTTTTCTGAGCGACGATTGGCAACGCTGAGATGTCAGTGCGCCGGCAGACTCGCGACCGTTTTAGCGCGCGCGCCTAAAGGCGTTCGCTTTAACAGGCGACGTTTTTCTGAGTGACGATTGGCAACGCTGAGATGTCAGTGCGCCGGCAGACTCGCGACCGTTTTAGCGCGCGCGCCTAAAGGCGTTCGCTTTAACAGGCGACGTTTTTCTGAGTGACGATTGGCAACGCTGAGATGTCAGTGTGCCGGCAGACTCGCGACCGTTTTAGCGCGCGCGCCTAAAGGCGTTCGCTTTAACAGGCGACGTTTTTGACAAATAAACTTGTATATTGAAACAAAAACAAGCTCTGTATATTGTGAACTTGGTCCTGCATCCTTCATCCAATAAACCGATGTCGAATAATTGAGGAGGATATCAAAAAGAGGGTCGTGTTAGTTACACCATTTATAACTCAAGATTAGCAGAACAGATTGATTTCTTGGATTTATCTTGATCCCGAATATAAAGAGTACATTTTTCGATACTATTGAAAAAATTACGGGATAAAAATTATAAAAGAAATATTATACATTTTGTATAGAACGGTTTTTAGATTTATATCGATTCCAATAGATGGCGTTGTATACATTATCGCAATGCCATCTCCGCTAAAATTCTTTTTAGTATTCATATAAATTTAATAAGTAACTGAACTAAATTCAGCTAAGATAAGGGAATACAAAAATAATTTGATAAATAAAATAAGTAAAACATTGTATGGAATTTGAGTTTTCTCAGTGGTTTGTGGAAAACTTAGTGGTTTCATACAAAGGTTTACTTGTTTTATTCTTTAAATATAACTAACCGCAAATTTACTGTTTTAAGTTCTACGTTGTTAGGTTCTACTCTTATACACGATTTACAAATTGCGGTACAAAGTTTTCCAGGTCAACTAGTTCGTTATAAAATGAGTTAGTTGTGAAAAAACCTTTGATTATTATTTTTAGCACTGCGGATGGTTTGAGCGCCTTGTCTGTTGTCAGGACATGAAGCAAGAAGTGAATAAACCAAGATTTCCATACAACTGTGCGTCTCTGGACAAAAGATCTACGAGGAAGGCAACTGACAGTGGAGCGTGGAACTGTAAGTAAAACAGCAAGTGAGCTCAATATTTGTTTTAAAGATGAATAGAAACAATGTTTTGTCAGTGAGATGAATCTAGGGAGTTGCATTAGTTAACAATATTCATTATTATACGCAATTTTTAACTTCTCCCACTCTCATTTTAAAAAGGTAGACCAGAATTCTGAAGTATGCTGATATCAACTCGATAAAGTTCTTTCAGGCTAGAACCAAAAAGCATCGATAAACGATATTTTTTCCCTTATTGTTTTCGTTCGTCTTACACGCATATATAAAACTGTTTAAGTTCCAGGATGAAGTAACATAAGATGCGGCGTTTATATACGACATTTTTTTAATTGATTCTGACAGCCGCTACCTGTCATGAGAGAGCGGATACTTCGCCAAATGACCGATATGTAGACTTTTGCAGAGCGGTCCAAGTCACTTTCTGCCCTGACACCATCAGATATACATTCGTTATTTGTAACCTAGGCAAAATACAGAAGTTTGACAGTTTTTTATTTAAAATAAACGTCAATGTGCTTATCGATGAGTTATTTGCTCTATGACCTGCTCCTCATACATTCATCCAGGCGTCCCGGCGACATTTAGTCACTTTTATTTAGACGCGGATATCAATACAATAGCATGCAGTGTGCTTTAAGCAGCACTTTGTATTAATAATGTATTTTCTAGACTGCATGTCGCTTGCGTCGCCCATAAAGAAGTGCATTGAAAACAAGAAAACTCGCAGCAACTGCCTGATGACCTGGAGAGAGGAGTGCTCCCACACTGCCCAGCACCACCCTGCAGGGGAGAGGAACAAGCTCACGGCGAGTAATGAGTTTCCTTTCATTGTGAGTTATTTTTACGTACACATGTTAAATAAGGGATCAAATTCACACCCACTGGGGGTATTTCATATATTGTCGGGCGTGTCTCGTCATCTCAGCAAAGACCTATCAACAGTCAGTGTTCCGAACTAAATTGTGTCACACAACTTAAGCCGATATGTTTTGCAGGGCGATATTTGGGTGAAGGTGAATGCCACTGCCGAGTTGACTTACAGCCGTCCTGGAACCATTCTTAGTGACAGATGGATCATCACACATGGCACCAAAATCTACCGCCAGTAGTGAGTATTACTTTTTTTCTACTGATACTATTTTTCGCCATCTTGTTTGACGATCCGCATTGTAATTACCTCATTCGCAAAAGCTAACCAGTGGTGCCCCTGCTAACCCAGCGGCCAACGAAAAAACCGGTGGATTCTGGTGTGGCCGTAGATGAAAGGACGGTTGACGTCACGCGATTCAAGGACAAGCAAGGTACCGCTCTCCATGTGGCTCCGACGGTGTACCGCCTACAACGCTTGCGAGCGGGTCAAGCCTGAGTCGTTACCTTACTCTGGGTCGCTCTTCTGGCCGTAGCGCAGACTCTTAGCATCAACATTAACGCTTGCTATAGTCTAAAGTTGAATTCTTTTTTTTTATTTTAGCTTTTAAATAAATAATATTTAACTAAAATCATGGCATCAGTACATTTACCCCTTGGTACATACAGCACAATAACAACAGATGGTGATAGTGATGTAAGAATCTAGTGTGTGTATTTTATGATGCTCTCCATGTAATATATGGTTAAGATCTGTGAGCGGAGTATTTGCATTTATGTATTTTTGCATTAGAACGTTTGTCCGTTAATATACAAGCAAATCATCTGGTCACCACAAATTGCCGCCAATGCTTATCTGTTTCTCGGTGCAGCATCTACTTGGCTGACGTGGGAACAAGCACGACACAGAACGATGGAGACGACGCCAGTATAGAGATAGAGCGTTACGTCACACACCCGGAGCTCGACGCTGACCGCGGCGATAACAGCATCGCTCTGTGGAAGACCAAGCTGCCGTGAGTACAGGGAGGAGGACTCACGCAGAGCTTTTGTTTTTTTTTTATGTAAACGCATGCAGGAGACACCCAGTCAAGACCAGTACACTCTATGACGCTCAGCCAGGGAGGCTGGACGCTGCATGCGGGAAACGTGTGTTGTGTTCGTATTTGTGTGTGGGTTGGAGAGATTGCAAGTGTATATTTATCTGTTTCTTGAAAAGATCTAGATTGTAGGAAGGAGGAAACACAGACGCTGGAAGAGCATTCCATAGCTTACCGGTGGCATTAAGGAAGGAACTTCGGAAGCTGCCAGTTCTTGGTCGACATATATTAACCGTGTATGGATGTTCGGCAAGTGTAAGACGAGTTTGTCGGCTGTGAGTGGGTGCAGGAGGAATTAGTTTTTTGAGTTCCGAAGAGCAGCGACCGTGGTTATAACGGTAGAAAAGACTGAGAGAACCAATCTAACGTCTGTGTTCCATTGATTGTAGATTAGACGTAAGGGTGTCATTGTTTATCAAACGAATTGCTCTTCTTTGAACTGAGTCAAAGTTTAGAAGGTATTTTGGGGCTCCAATCCAAAGGTGACTGCCGTATTCAAGGATAGGTCGGATTTGTCCTTTATATAGAAGAAGAAGTTGTTTATCGTTGAAATACCGACGTGATCTATATAATACACCTAGTTTTTTGGAAGCGAGACCGGCTTTACACTTAATTGACTCGTAATATTTGACATTATTCGATATTGATAATCCAAGCATGTTGATGGAGCTTGCTTTCGGAAGAGAACAACCGTTGAAAGATACAGGATCCATAGCAGTCTTCTTGGTGGAGAAAGTACATGATTGGGTTTTTGAAATGTTGAAACTGACGAGGTTGAGGTCGCCCCATCGTGAAACCATTTCAAGAGACATGTTCATCTTCTCCACCAGAGATTCCCAAGCAGCAGATAGTTTCTAATGTTTCGGAGGTTTATGGAAGATTATTGTGTCTAGTGTTCGGAAGTCTCTCTGTAGGACGTGTCTCCTTTAAGTTAATAGGATCAAATTTTGAATCAAATATTTCCATGTCATTTATATTTAACCATTCACTTAGAAATATATTTAAATATTTAACACTGTTAATCTCCACCCTTGTCCAAATTTTACCTTATCTCTAGGGCAGGGCTGGCGAACCTATGGCACGCGTGCCACAGGTGGTACGCGAGACGATTTTTCGTGGCACGCGAATGAGGAGAAAAAATAAAAGTGTATTAGAAAAAATAAAAAAAGTTATAGAAATAGTATTAAAAAAAATTTAAATAGACTACGGTGGATATGAATCTCTCCCATTCTCTGCATATTCTGGAGTGCCTCAAGGTTCTGTCTTAGGTCCCCTTCTTTTTCTTGTGTTCTTCAATGATATTGTTTATTGTATTACCCACTCCTCATGCCTATTATTCGCTGATGATCTTAAAATCTTCTCTTCCATTTCCTCCATCGAAAATATGCATAATCTGCAATCTGACCTTAATAGTGTATCAAACTGGGTTGCCATAAATAAGCTCTCGTTTAGTATCAACAAATGTAATGTTATCTCTTTCTCCCGTTCTAAAAATCCTATTCTGTCCAAATACTACTTATCTGGAACATTGCTCGACAGAGTAGCAGTTGTCAAGGAACTAGGTATAACCTACGATTCATAATTCACTTTCCATACTCACATAATCAATTTAACTTCACGCGCCAATAAACTTCTCGGATTCATCACCCGCCAGGCTAGTCAATTTCATAACCCTCTAATTTTTCGTACTGTCTATTCTTCACTCGTTCTATCTGTTCTGGAATATGGGAGTTTAGTTTGGAATCCCAATAAATCCAAATACATTTTCATGCTCGAAAAAATTCATAAAAAATTTCTCCGACGTCTTTATTTTTATATTCATGGTAACTATCCATTCAATTCATTTAAATCCGAACATTACCCAACTCTTTTTCTTCTAGGGATGCTTTCTTTCCATTCGCTAGAGTCACGGAGGAAAATTGATGCACTCAAACATTCATTCTTTCTTCTTGGCGGTTCAATTTACAACCCTGAAATTTTTGAATGTTTTAACTTCTTTTTCAGTTGATGCTTGTGGAGCTTCAAGCACTCAATTTGCTACAACGGCAATGTCACTCGTAAATGGCCTACCAGCACACCTCGATCCTTTTCTTACATCCTTTTCCTCTTTTGTCGATGGTATTGTTCTACTTGATCTCTGTGATCTTTGACACGTGTCATCTTCTTATTCTTTTGTGTTATTTTTATTTTTTATTATTTTCTCTATTTAGTGTATATTTCGATGATTCGATTTTGCCGATGACATAGTGCTAATAGCCGAATCACCTGACAAGCTCCAAGACATGCTCTACGACCTCAATGAAGCGTCGAACAAAATTGGTCTGCGTCATAGAGTGCACTGGTCTTGACCGGGTGTGCTCTCCTGCATGCGTTAACATAAAAAAAAAACTTGGTGAAGCCAGCAGTAAAAATTCTGGCAGACAATTTCAAAATTGGTAGACTGAAATCTACGGTGTAATTTAAAGAAGTGACAGAGCAATATGTGTTATATGTTCTGTGTCAGTGGTATCTAGAACATCATCTGTAAAAAGACACTATGAAACAATCCATAAGGAACTTTTTGGCAAAAGCAGAGATGAACAAAAATAATATATTTTAGGAGCAATCAAAAACAAAAATCTACGATCGAGTGCTTTAAATAAGTTTGTTAATAGTAATTCCAATTATGTTGCTGCTAGCTTTGAAATAGCCAAAATAATTGCCAAAAATGGAAAACCATTCAGCGATGGAGACTACATCAAGAATGCATTTTTAGAATGTGCGCCATTTCTTTTTGAGGATTTTAGAAATAAAGAAAAAATATTCGGACGAATAAAAGAATTGCCTATCGCTCGAAATACAATAAAAGACAGAATCTTGAAGATGGGTAAAAATGTAACATATCAACAAAAAACAGATATAAAATGTGATTGGATTTCTATTTGTCTTGATGAAAGCACTGATGTCACTCTCTCGGCTCGATTAGCTATTTTTGTTCGATATTTTATTGGCAATAAAATAATGGAAGAATTAATAATTTTGGTATCTTAACCAGAAATAAGAGAGAAACTAGAGCAGAAATTAATTTGTCGAAAATCGTTTCAGTAAGTACAGATGGTGCACCCAGTATAATTGGCCAAACAGCAGGATTCGTCAATTTATTTACAAAGTTTGTTGGCCATCCACTGTTAGCATTTCATTGTATAATACACCAGGAAGCGCTGTGTGCAAAGGGTGGTCTTAAATCTTTTGAAGATGTGATCAAACTTGTGACTAAGATAGTCAATTATATTGCTGCGCATCCTTTATGCAAAAGAAAATTTAAATCATTATTAAATGAGGACAATTCGATGTATAATGGATTAACGATGTATAATAACGTTCGTTGGCTTAGTCGCGGCAGAGTTCGATTCGTTGGACCAGTCCAGAGGAATGCCGAAAATGAAGAACTTACAACTTGGCAATCCATCCCGGAAACTTTTTCTTATCTTAAAAAAATAGCAATGGGCATATTAACAATTTTTTCGTCAACGTATTCCTGTTAAATCAGACATAAGAAGTAGACTAACAGACGAAAGTACTACTGCTTGTATTGTATTAAAAGCTACCAGCTATGAACCCGATATAAAATATTTGGCATCTGCATCCAACAACAAAAATCTCACTAATAAGTTTTGAGGTTCACAATATTTTTCAAGCCTATTATTTTATTTATTTCTCTTAGTTCGCCATTAATAAGTACTTAATTATCTTCCTAAACGTATTAATTTTTGGTTTTATTAAAAATCTGAAGTTACACAAACATTTGATGGATGTTTATTTTAATGGCATGTGGCACGCGACATATTATTTTTTTGAAAAACAATTTTTTTTGGCACTCAGTCTCAAAAAGGTTCGCCACCCCTGCTCTAGGGAAACTATTTTTTTTAACTTTATTAGTAAATATTCATTTACAAGTCAGTACGTTTCAGTTTTCTTTCATAGATAGCGAGACTGCAGTCTTCTATCAAGTGAAACAGTGTTTAATGTGATCGATGACACCAAAATAGAGTATAAAATTCTTATCTATTTAAAAACGATTAAATTCCCTTAAATGTAAGCTCATACAATGAAGATACCGCGAAACGGTAATGAGGATATCTCTCTGGGGATTTTTTTATTTGCGGAATCATTTCTCAGTATTACATACAAAGGCTATACAAAGTCACAAGATAACGCACAAAATAATAAAACATTACATATTGTAGACGAATTAAGAATCAACATAATATGGGATAAAGACAGATATGGAAAACTAAATACGATTATAAGTACGACAAAATAACAAAAATTGAAATAGAGGAAAACAACAAAACATGACAAACAAGATAAAAATTTCATGCCTTGTTTTAAAATCAATGACACTTGTCGTTACGTATTTTACATTTGTAATCTCTTCTAAGACTCACTCTGAGTATGTAATCTTCATGTGATTCTGTTAACCAACATTTTATTTGATAGGCAATGGCCAATCAGTCTCACGGCAATCTTGTGTGAGTAAAGAGATTTGTACGAACATTTTTTTATATTTTATTAAATAGACATTAGTATACTACAATGTGAGTGTACATCCGCGCAAAGCGGCCGATCGTTGAATTATTTTATATGTACGAGTATATTTTCTTCTTTCAGATTAATTTTCTCGGAATCAGTCCGTCCAGCTTGTCTTCAGATTGGAAATTTAAAGCCATCGGATAAGTTGCTGGTGAACGCTTTCTGGAACATTCCAAAGACGGACGACTACGCAATGAGAAAGGTGTGAGAACATAAAACACATAATTTTACAATTAATTTTAATTAAAAATTAATAAATTACCAATATTTAGTTTTGATTCATAATTTATTTTAATGATTACATGTTTCGGCCTTTCTGAAAACCATCTTCAATAATGAAAAACGAAGGGGATATGACCGATAATATCCCTCAGATGGCTTACCATTTTACAGTTCTTAAACGAAAAGTTCATGTACCCATGATTATGAAAGTGGTGAAAGTCATGTTTCATTCGTTCTAAGATATTTAAAGGATTGTGGTTTGATGTTGTTTGAAAACTCATGAAAGTGACAACCTCGTGTTGTATAAAATGGTATATTTACACACACACAGTACATTTTTTAAATTGTGTTGAATAAAGGTTATAATTGACTTTCCAACAATATGAATTAAAATTAATGTTTTTTTTAATTGCTTGGCTTACGCTACTTTATTAATTATAGACACACATAATTCATTGATGTTGTGGCTTTTGGGTTGAGCCGTGTGTGGTGAACTTTTTTCAACCAATATTTCGACCGCCATTGCAGGGGTCTTCTTCAGGATTAATAATTCATTTAGTTTTGAGTTGGTTTATTCAGATTATACATTTCTTTTATCTGAATAAACCAACTCAAAACTAAATAAATTATTAATCCTGAAGAAGAACCCTGCAATGGCGGTCGAAATATTAGTTGAAAAAAGTTCACCACACACTGCTCAACCCAAAAGCCACAACATCAAATCTGGCTGTGAAAACCTAAGAAGTTATTTACATAATTCATTGTTAACCGTTGTTATGTTTTTGAAGCAAACTTGGGAGCATCGTGACCTAGAGCAGTGCAAGCAAGCGCACCCCAACATGACCTGGCTCCACCGTGACAGGCATGGATGTGCTTGGTCAGGAGTCTACAGCTGGGTAAGGAAATACTCTTCTTGTGGACTTGCTCGCTACTAACTCTTCAAGTTTTTTGTTGATGGTCCAGACTGCCCTTACAGGATGTTGAGCACGTTCTGTGGTATTCCCTAATATGTAGTGATACTCTTACTGAGGGATAAATTGACTCTGATAAATTGAGTCACGACTATGAATTTAGTCATGAATATAGTCTCCCGAATCTGCAAAAGACTGCAGCTGTAGTACCAGAGAAATATTTGGGTGTTCAAAAATCAACGTTTGTAAGGAAGTTGGATGATCGGCCGGACGCTCCCGAGGTCTGGACTAATTTTGTTTATTCCTCAACTGGAGTGGCTCAATGTAAAGAGCTTAAATTTGGTCAAATAAATTGTATTAAATCAAACTTGCTCGGGATTTGAACCGACAGCGTCTGAGTGACAAACAAACGCTTTAATCACTGGACACTTCCGCCCGGCAATAATAATAAAATATATGATAAAAAAGTAATGTCTATTCACCTTATTAAAGACGCTTTAATCTGACATAGGTCTGAACAACATATGCCGGATTTGTTTTTCATCTCTGCGAAGTTTAACTCCTGCCTACTAGCCGTTTTTATAAACACGGATCCCTTTTGCGAAAAAAAAATCTACTTTACTCATTACTGGTCCAATGCAAGGAACGTAAATACAAGACGACTAACCCGTAGGCCCTTAAACAAAAGTCCCATAAACTGAGACATTCATTCGTATTTTGAGTGGTATTGTGATATTTAAAAACATACATTTTGAGCACATATTTTTTATTACAGGGCTTCACCAGACCTCCTATAATGTCGTACAATAGCGATGTCTACTGCACCTATAACCTTGTGGGAATTGTCTACTCCAGATTCGAACCCATAACCAAATACATCCCCTACACCAAAGTATCTGCATACATAACGTGGATAGAGAGCTATGTCTGGCCTTAGAAGGAACCCACCTCATCAATACTGTGGTGTCCATATGCTCCATGTAACACATGTGCTGGTTGAAAGTTTTCACAATGTCTAAATTTTATATTTATTTTTATTTTTTATTTATTACTTTTGCCAAGAAAGAAAACCTGGCGATGGAGAAGTACGAAGAAGAAGAAGTATGAAGATATTGATGAACATTTAATGAAGAGTTCTTCTGGCGCGTGAGTCTGATAGTTGATGAAAGACCGAGAGTCCTTCCATCAACTCCACACAGTTCAAGAAGAGCTTCGTCAGATCTCCGTATCTCACTCCTTTTGTAATATTAGAAACTAAAGATATTTTTAAAAATATAAGAAACAAGAACATATTTGCATATCTTACATTAATATATATTATATTCAATTACATTCTTGTAAAATAACAAAACCGGTTTAAACTAACTATCTAACGCCCAGCCAAAGCAGCGAGGGAGATTACAAGTTTGTAATGGATATGATATTATTGCAGAGATCCAAAATATATGTATGAAAAAAAAACTAAAGAACATTTCGGAGCCTTTTAAAAACAAATAAGTTGCAAAATCTTGCTATTAATATCGCTCGTGTGATTACTTCCTGTTTATCATTATTTTTTCACTTCCATTAATTAAATATGTTATCTTAAAAATTTAACCATGAATCTGCTTGTAACAAAAACCTTTGTCATAATTTATTCATTTATTTTACAAAAAATTGACAAAAGTGTTCTACATTAGAAAAAAATAAGCATTATAGTATAAATAAAATAAAGAAAATTTTGGTGATCTTTTATGCTCCTTATGCAAGAGATAAAAAAAAATGGTAAGACAGGACTGAAATGGGACATTAGAAGAAGTTGTTGAAAAGTAAACTCCTATTCGTATGTTGTAGCTATAACGTAATCCTTGGGCTTGCATTCGTAAAGTTCATTCAGCTTCTTCAGAGCAGTCGGGGTTGGGAAGTCTTTCGGGCCGATGAGTTGACCGCGCTGAAAATATTTAGTTATGTTTTATCAAAAATTCAGTAGCGAAAATATGTTCTAAATGGCGAGCGGGGACAGATAAAGAGAGTTTATATAACTTGATGCCAAAATAAATATCATTATCTCTGACAGTACTTATATGAGCAACTAACGATAATTGTCAAAGTAATAAAATGTGTTGCTTAGTTGATTATTTCCCGTCCATTCCGCGCTGACCACCACAAACTCTCCAACGGTTTTTCGGGATAAAAACGATTTTCTACTATTTTTTAGATAAACACATACTACATGAATATTTTAAATGGATCTCAACGTTAATGCTAATAATATAAATGAAACCAAATTTCAATATTACCTTTTTAGCAACCATGGTCTTTTTTCCATTCACGCTGGACATGTACTCTGAGTAATGGAGAATACTTCTGTGGTCGTATGGATATTTAAGGTCTGTTAAATTCGATTTGGCGTTCTTATCAAAGTTGTATTTATCCGCTGAAAAGGAAAAAATATAAAATCATTGCCTCTAAAATTGTGTAAAGTCGTCTCTAAGAAGCTCATAAACGTTCGGCTGATCACTCAATGTCCCCAAAGATATCCTATATCTTCTAGGGAGTATCTCTACAAGTATTCATACAACCAGTGATGGAACTGTCTATGGGGACCAGCTACTGGAAGACGAGGAAAATGTTTATAAGCAGAACGTAGAATTGAAATTTCTTTGAATCCCAAAGACCTGAATTGTCTTTTTTTACAATTTTGAACACGTTTTATTGACCTTTATATAGGATAATATACAGCATACTCTAATATATATCTAAATTACCTATACATCATTAAGCATATTACAACTGGTCAAAATATAAACCACTTTTGATATAAAAGATTTGAGTTTTGCCTTTATATAAAATATTTCACTGAATATTCTCAAAAGTTATTTTTTACTTTAGCTGGAGTATACGGCCACATAAATTTGCTGCCATGCAATTCCGTCAGATGCCACAAACCTCGTCAGAGTAATCTATCTATTCAACTTGATTGCCTCGTATTCCAATACATTCCACATGAGTGAAGCCCAACCCAGGGAGAGTATATATCATATCGTAGGATGTGTATAGCATCTTTCTCTGCTCGGAACAAAGGACCTAATATTATTTGATTTACAACATCAGACTTTATTTTCCTCTTTATTATTTCATCTAATATTTATAATATACTAGCGTGTACCCGGCATGCGTTGCAATGCCACTTAAAAAAAATAAACCGCGAGTTTTTATGGAAGCGCCTCGTCGGGAGCCTCTCGTCTTCCGATTGGATACGTTGGACTTGAGGTGTGACCGGAGCCAATTAGAAACAATCAACTTAGGTTATGTTGTTCTTACCTAAATTTGACAGTGGCGCCCGTATGTGTTTTTATTTATTGGAGTGCTTTTGGGTACACAATGTTTTTTTGTTTTTCAGCCATCATTTACAGCTGCGTCGCGTAAATGAATATACCCTTCTTGTATCACCCGATACCAACGTTAATAAAGGTTCGAGTGGTGAATGTAATTCTGGCAATTTCAATTTTCCACTCGTGCAACACATTCCTAGTGTTTCATTTTTAAATTTAAAGGCACTACAATACACGCATAATTTATCAATTTTTCCAATAACAATACTTGGGTGCAGACTGTATTCATAATTAGGATCGTAATGGAAAGCACTATGATTTAAATCAGCATGCACAGTACGTCTGGTATGATCTACGCGTACTCGATCTGTTTCCAATCTTGCTTCCCGTTGCTCATCTGTTTCAGATAAACCGGTGTGAGCAGTGTGTACTCTAACTTTTTCCAATCCTGCTTCCCGTTGCTCATCTGTTTCAGATAAACGGGTTTGAGCAGTGTGTACTCTAACTGTTTCCAATCCTGCTTCCCGTTGCTCTTCTGTTTCAGATGAACGGGTTTAAGCAGTGTGTACTCTAACTGTTTCCAATCTTGCTTCCCGTTGCTCATCTGTCCAGATGAACGGGTTTGAGCAGCGTGTACTCGATCTGTTTCCAATCTTGCTCTCCTTTGCTCGACTGTTTCTGAAGCTCTAGATGCCCTTTTCATTCGTGCTTGAGTTGTACTCTTGACCTATTGCTTTTCGTTTGGGTGGCATAATTGATATCACAGTGAATGTTACGTTTTGAAATTCACTTTTGAAAAATAAAAATAAATTGATTGATATAATACTAACATTAAGGTTATCAACTGACAATACTTGGTGAACTAATTATAGTTATAGAATTAATTTTAATTAAAAATATATAATACCTAGTATTTCATAATATTTTTTTAAATTGAAAGCAAAAAAATTATTATTGTATAATGTCTTAATACATTAAAACTAATCACATATCAATAAATTTAAAAAGATTTAAAACCTGTAAATATGTGTGTACTAATATAGGATATTGTCCATACCTATATAAGCCACGGCCTGCTTTTATTTTTTCATTATTGAAGATGGTCTTCAGGAAGGCCGAAACATGTTAGCATTAAAATAAATTGTGAATCAAAACTAAATATTTTTAATTTATTATTTTTTTACTTAAAATTAATTATAAAATTATAATATAATACTTTCCGAAGCCGACCAGCAATTGGAATTCCAAAATTAACTCTTTCTACTGTATATCACACACAATTATTACGTTATATTTATTTTAATTCGATAAACAAAAAAGTCGTCAAAAATTCAAATATTGAAATAGTTTATTCAAAAATCGAATTTTGTTTCTAAATATTCAGTACCTTACGTTAGTACCTACTTATAATAACTTCAGGTGAGTGAATTGTTGTTTACGGCGTTGCCAAGGAAACACAATGTTCTAAATTGGCCGTTCTGTATTACAATAGTCTTGTATGAAAACATGTTTTACGTAAATATTCAATTAATTTTTGTAATTAAATCAAATTTCGAGTATCCTATCTTTTTCCTTTTAGTATCAGCAATAATTCGACAAAGTATTATCGATATCGGGTTAATGGTGTCGGAATGCATCAAATACACACAGACAGACAGACAGACATTGATTTTTATATATATAGATTAGCAGGTCAATACCAAGTGTAATGTTGTCCCAATTAATCGTCACGAAGTCGTCCCTGTCGTGGGTGGTGTGCATGTGATGAAAGCCTAACGCGTGCAGGAACTCGTGCACGATGGTGCTCCCGGGGAAGCAATCATCTTCTTCTGAATCATCTGCAGACTCAAGGTTCATTATCTGTCGACCACCTTTCATACCGAGATCTGCAAAGCAGCCCTCTTCCTCGCCCTGGAAAACGAAAAATACACTTTTGACGATTCTTGAGACTCCGGTGGCTTCTACTGAGTGTTTTTCGTGTTAAATCGATACAACATATATAAGAAGTATGAAATATCTTCGAAACTCTTCAAGCTTAGCCACGTTGATAGTCCAGACTGCCCATGTGGTAGCCTCTTGCAGGACGCTGAACACGTTCCTTGGTATTGCCCAATATTAGAGTTAAGGAGAGGATTCCGGCTTAAAGGAAACGTCCTGTGACCGAAGTAAAGGTGATACTGTTTTATTGAATAACTGTTAGTTGTGTTAATCATTAGTTCAGTTAGTCCTTTAATAAACATTTTAATATTTTATACAATTTATATTAAATGCAATGAATTGGACTTTTTATGACCTACTATCGATTATCTTCGACAAATTTAAATATTCATTTACACGTAAGTACGTTTGTCTTCATTGGAACTGATGAAGCTTTCATAGATGGGAAAACTGAAAACCTCCATCAAACAAAACAGTGCTCAGCGTGATCCATATATAATCAAGGTATAATTTGTTTTTAAAAAAGACTTCCAGTGCAAGAACTGAGGGTGTGAAGAGAAGACATGAGCGATGGGTCTACAATAATAACTTAAAGAAAAATTCATTGTTTCTTACTCTAATGAGGATATAGTTGGCTTGGTTAGTCCTCTCCTGAAAACGTATGCAGGAGACCTTTTCAAGAAACCGAATAATCAATTTAATTTCATCTATATTTTCTAGAGCTGTAAAAAAAGAGAAAAAATGAATTATATGCTGTTACAAATTTTAAATATTTCAGTGTAGAAATAAGTCTTGGATTTATTATACAATTAATTAAACTTATCGGGAATGAAAACAATATGCTGCCATTCACTATTTGTCGATCCACATCTTAAAAAATATTTTTAGTCGTATCAAAAAACACTCTCTCAGAACGCTGCACGTAAAACGGGCCTTGGTTCTTGTACATCGTGTTGTAGATCTACGGAATTAGCCCATAATTATTGATACCAATTGAATTATTCTCTACAAGGACCGCTTTTTCTAGCTGAGGTTTTAGTAAAAGACATTATAATTACCATGTTTCGTAGTTTTAAGATATTTTTTTGTGATTTATTTAAATTTTGACGCGGTAAAAAGAATCTTTATTTCCCTGGGTTTTTTCAGTGTAACCTTGGTATGTACTCATATCCTTATGAAAAATACATAAAATTGTTCAAAATTCAAAGGTTTGACATGAACCCTCGAATAATGTAAAACCTAAGTGATTAGATCAAGAAAATGTATCATTTACTATACATATATATATATATATATATATATATATATATATATATATATATATATATATATATATATATATATTACGATATTTCAACTGTGATAACTGCTGTAGAAAAGATGAAAAGTATTTTTTCTAAAGAAATAGATCTCAATTACTAAAGTCCTCCTCCTGTATTTCCTTTATTATTATTTGAAAAAATATAAAAATCAATAATATTATTTTTAAATTAGCGCCACACTGCGGATATTTGTAGAAGCATTATCTAACAGAAATAAAGATATCAACTTATACTTTTTATGCAGCAGCTTATAGCTATTAATTTTTTTAAAGAATATTTTTTAATATATTTTTTCAAAGTTTGTTTATTTTAAAGCAATGCAGGAGAGCACAACCGGTTGTGAAAATCCCGCATAAACTGTTACCCAATTAAACATTTTCCTTGATTTCTCATCTAAATATTATGGTCGCCTCACAAATATTATCCTGATTAACAATTCGTAGTCGCTACATGACGCTCAGTCATCAGTTTGACTAGACACAGCATGTGGGAAACGTATGTTATGTTTGTGTGTAATTCAGGGATTTCACAAGTGTATATTGATGTAAGTGTATACTGTTTTTTGAAGAGATCCAGATTGTATGAAGGAGGAAACGCAGATACTTAAAGAGCATTCCAAAGCTTACCGGTTGGCATTTCAGAATAATTTTTGTAAATCGCCATTACTAAGTTGACACACATTAACAGTGTTTGGATGTTTTTTGGCCATGCGTGGTGCAATATTAATATAATTGTATTCTAATCAACAAGTTAATTATAAAATAATTTGACAATAATTCTTGTTATTTTAATTCTTTAAATATTTTATCACAATTGGTATGTTCTAGTACATTGTTAATTATTGTTATTGATCCTTAATTATTCATTAATATTAGATTATTGAAAAATATTTTTAAAAATCCACCAATAACAGTTTAATATAAGCAATATGCCGGGCGGCATAGTCCAATGGTTAAAGCGTTTGCTTCTGACTCAGTTCACACTATTTTCATTAAAGACTTGGTTTCCCCGCCCGACCGTCACATGTGTCGTCGGCCTCGGTCGGACGGGACAGCCGCGCGACACGAGTCGACGGCAGACGGGGCACTATGACACGTAGCGCTTCTTACATAATCGCGGCTAAGACACAAATTAAAGTTGACAGTTGAAACGACAGTTGCCCCTGTAGCGCCCCCTTCCAGCCCTCAGAGCACATTCTCTGGGACTGTCAGTTCCTCTCGTAAGAAAGAGGAGTCCTTTTTGATGAAGTTCGAGGGAATCGCCTCGGCCCTATCGGGCATGCAGACTTTGTGGCCACTAAAAAAATATCCACGCTTTTACAATATTTGCTCGTATTTTCGATGAGGGAATCTATCTTCCATCTCCATCTCTTTACAACCCGTGAATGCGATTCTAATCTCTTTCACGGGGTTTTTCTTTTAGCACTTCTGTGCAGTGGCTACAATTGTTCAGAGGGGACTTATCAGTTGCTAACTGATTATCATCTGAATGAGCGCATCATCAAGAGACTTAACTGTCCTCGGGTGTGATGCTGGTGTGAGACGGGTAAAGTCTAGTTGAAACAACATGAAATGGAGCAACTGACGAAACAAATTAAATAGTGCGTGCAAACGCCGAGTAGTTTCATATAAAATTAAAACTAACATTATTAGATGTACATGTCAGGCGAGCGAACAAAATAAAAGACAAAAGATCGTTTTTCGAGGCTTTACGGCATCAGCCTAAAAGAGCTATATCAAGCTGATATCTGTAAGTGCGAGCACTTTACTAGTGATTTTGAAAATTTCGAGGACGATAATGTCATTAGCTCAGATAATGTTAATAGTACCACAAATGTCGAAAGCCAAAGTGAGACAAATTACTGGATTGAAATGACATCCATCTTTCATAATTCCTGAGTTCCCATATTCTCCTGTGACTTTGGGCACCAGAATTCCAGATAATCAACGACTAAGCACAGTTTTGGATTCTTTCTGTTTTTTCACAGATGATTTGATGTTTCAGATTGTGTCAAAAATTCACAGGTATCACAAAAAGCTTAGGAAGGATTTAATTTGTAAATAAGTAGGAATCTCATATTCGATAGAAACTGAAGAACGTTCGAAATTAAAGCCCCACACGGGTGTACTTATCTGGAACATAGAAGTTAAAACATTCAAGAATCCCAGGTTTGTTAATTACACAAATATGGTAAAAAAAGAAAAAAATACATCTTTATAATATTTTAAAATGTCTATTTATCATTTCTATGTAATTTTGTGCACAATCATTTAATATAAGTTAACCTAAAAAAAATACTTTTTGAAGCTCTATCCTTCTTCGTCTATTATTGATCCTCTTTGATTGGTTTTATTTGCTCGTTTCCAATAAGTGCTTTAAAAGTCTAGGATATTTTCTGTTAATATTTGGCCGTCAAGCGTCTAGCGACGAAGCTCCATCCTCATTATGTACATCGGTGCGATTTTTAGGAATGCAGTTGTAAAGAAGATTCAGTTTCTTCAGATCTCTAACGCTCGGAAAGATTCTCTGTCCGATGATTTCAGAAGTAACCTGAAATATAACGGTATTCAGTTTTGTTTTATTAAAAGATTCAATGGCGGCGATATGCTCCAAACTTATGAAGAAACAAATTTACTGAAAATATCATCTTATATTATATTTCTTTCAATATTCAAGTGTAGTGCTCGTGAAATAGTAGCGATAAAAAATGTTACAACAATAATCAGAGACATTTCTGTACTTGAGGGAATCAACTTAACACCCGTTTGCAGAGACATTTCTTAAGATTTCAGGTGAGTCAAGAGCTGAGGCCCCCTCGATTTAATAAATTTTTAGAGGGAAGCATTATAGGTACTATCATCGGTTAGTTTCCTTAACCCTTTACGTGCGGAATAAGATTTCATAAAATGTCGCGTAATAAGAAAATTAGTCAACGAAAAATAAAGTTTAATATTTAAGGACGATTTTTTTTATGTGTTTTTATTGGTCAGTACTGCATTTATATTTATCTTCAGAACTTAATTAAATAAATCCTTTATTATTTTTAATAAAGGGCAAATTTGAAACATGTGTTGAATGACTCACAACTCAAAACATAACGTGAAATAAAAATTTGACGAAGGAATGTCGGAATACGAAACAAAATTATATTCAATATAGTATTCTGATAAATCCGCATCTCGCACTGAAGCGACGTGTTTTTTTTTCAGGGCGTGGGATAAATCCGCACCTCGCACTTAAGAACAATGCAAGTTGGTGCGGATATATCCGCACGTCGTAAAGGGTTAAGAATTGTCTTAATATTATCAACTTAAGTCTTGTATATAGATACAAAACTTAAGTTGATAACATTAAGCCAAGAAGTGACTCTGCAAACGAGTGTTGTTAATAATAGCTTCCACTACTGGGTTTCTTCTTCGGATATGGTCGTTCCGAATTCTATCTTTTAGAGACACTCCCCTCATAGATCTCTCTATGGCACGCTGGGTGACTTTTATTGTATGTATGATTCCTGCTGTTAGATTCCATTTATCTGCGCCATAAGTTAATACTGGGGTCTGCTTTGGTTAAACGCCTTAGTTTTATAACTTTGCGGAAATTTCGCTTTAAAAACCTACTTAAGCTTTCCAAATTCTGCTAATGCCAGTTGATGATGAAAAAATATATGTTTCCTTACCTTAGTAGGCAAGATAGTCTTATTTCCATCTATGCTGAAAGCATACTCCGAGTAGTGAAGAATACTTCCATAGTCGTATTCTTGACCAAGGTCTGTAACCACTTGTCGGCCATGCTTTTGAAAATTGTAGATATGAACTGAAAGAAAAATCAATCAATTATATCATCATCAATATCATAGCCATGCCCGCACACCTAACCTTAGCACATGCTCATCACTGCTGCCACAAAGCTCTGTCAGCTGCCATTGTCCTCGCCTCATCCCATATCAGCTCCGCCGAGTCAAGACGAGCGATGTTAAGGCGAAGCAGTTTTTGGTTGAAATTAAGCAATTTCGCCGACGGGTATAGCTCAGACGTTAAAGCATTTGGTTGACAAGCCGAATGGACGTTAAAAATAAAAATTAAAAATTAAATCTAGTTCTGAGCCCTAAAATATGTGAATTTGATACCTCACCCGTTAAATGCTAGTCATAGCCTATTAATAAAATTGGCGGTAGACGAATGTCCTCCCGTGAAGACCACCCATTCACAGTGAATTTCTGTAATAATAAGGATGATTGTAGATCATATACACCGTGCCATGCTTATCATTGCCGGGCGGCATAGTCCAGTGGTTAAAGCGTTTGCTCCTCACTCCGACGCCGACGGTTCAAATCCCGACCAAGGTTGTTTTAATCTAATCTAAGCTCTACACATGCCCCCGGTAGGGTCGACCCGCCCTTAATGGCCCTGGGGGCTTCGCGTTTATCAAACGATCTCCTTTAATACTCTGATCATTGAAAACCCAAGTATTTCTCTAATACTTCAGCCGCACTCTTTATAACCACCTATGTTCCCATGTGGACCTAGGATACAAGGCTTCTTCTTCTTCGTATCAGGGACGTCAAATTATTTCTGCTTAATATCTGGTTACATCAATAGTGTGTTGCCTAGAATAAGGTCTTGGTAGGTGCAGCTAGATGAGCACATTTTATTTTGTAAACATATACAGGAGAATACCGACAGATGGTGATAGTAATTCTGAAATCTCATCTGTGGAATTCTATGACGCTTACCATGGTGTATATGGATAAACGCTGCATGTGGAGTGTTGATCCCCCAATGTCATAGACTACAGTCCGAGATTCATGCATCATCCTTTATTATTACAGGAATTTACTATGAATAGTCGGTCTTCACGAGACGACTTGCGTCTACCACTAATTTTAATTAATAGGCTATGACTGAAATTTTACGGGTCATGAATGAAATTCACACCAACCAAAGGGGTATTTTAGAGCTCAGAAATCGATTAAAAATCCTTTTTTTTTAATCTCTTTCGAAAATCGAACCCACGATCCTTGGCTTGCAAAGCAAACGCTTTGACCATTGAGCTATGACCGTCGGCATGAATTAGGATCCTAATTGTGAGGCGGTTTGCAGGACTCCACAGTCGCCCAACAGTAAAAAAAGTGCTTATCATCACCAGGCATGATTTTGTCCCAGAAAATCTTCACGAAGTCGTCTCTGTTGTAGGTGCTGTGCATGTGGAAGAACCCCAGCGCGTGCAGCAACTCGTGCACGATGACTCCCCTCGTGAAGCAGCCGGTCTGTGGAGCGCTGGGAGCCAGGTTCAACATCTGCTCACCGCCAACCATGCCAATGTTCGCATAGCAACCCTCATCTCGGCCCTAAAACCGAAACTTTACAACATGCATTAGAAGATATAGAGAGGCGACTCTATATACATTGGAGAGACGAAGAACAGTGACTGACTTGCTGTTTATTTTTACCATTATGAGCTCCATAATCGGTGACTCAATATTATAGCAGGAAATTACGTTCAATGTTCCCTCCTGGTTCACTAGAGGCAGTGACCTGCTACATGTAAGGACATCGAAAACCAACTACGGTTTCTATTCTCCTATGTTGAGAATATGTAGACTAGTCAACACCTCTATTGACTTTTTCGGGCAGGACCTTCCGGCATTTCGCAGATCCCTCTACTGATGTGTGTGATGTTTGTTTTAATTCCTCATGTTTATGTTTTGTCCAAATGTAATGTCTTAGCTTATATATTTATTCTGTATTACCATCTTCTTTAATTGTATTTCTAATTAAAAACTTTATGTAACGGCCTAGGGCAAATAAAATATTATATAATATTATTAAAATAGAATAACAAAATAGATGCTACTTAACGAAGAGACACACTCAAGTGGCAATGGGCAGGACATATCTGTCGAAAAGACGACGGTCGATGGGGAAGAAAAGTATAGGCGCCCAAGACCTGGCAAACGAAGCATTGGCTGACCGCCTGCAAGATGGACTGACGACATAAGAAGAATAGCGGAAGTGACCTGGATGCGGAAGGCGGAGGATCAAAGAGGATGGAGACACATGCGGGAGGCTTACGTTCAACAGTGGACGGATACAGACTGATGATGATAGATCGTCCTTTACAACTGAGTAGTAAAACATGTCTTGAAGCTTATCAGGTGATTCGACTATTAGCACTATATCATATGCAAAGCAGAGGTGAGAAACGTACTCTTCGTTTATGTTTATTCCACATTTTGTCCAGTTTTTTTGTACCGCTCCATATTTTGAGCATATAGACATCGCGAATTTCCGTTTCACAGTTCTGTTAGCTCAGATTTTTCATGCCTTATCCCAGAACATCATCATATCCCCGGAAGGAACATAAATGGTTCGCAGAGCAACAGTCCACGAACTTGCATAGAGTGCTGCTGTAGTATCAGAGAAATATGTGGCTGTTCAATTATCAGGGTTTTTATTAAGATCGTATGATCAACCCGATGCCCGCGAGACCTGGACAAATTTTGTTTTATCCTTAAGGGGTGGCTCTACCCTACCTTACATAATAATATAAACACGTTAAACCTCTCCTATCATTACAGGCTGAGAAAAATCATGGTCGTTCGCTCTGTGCACAGAACAAAACTGAGGTGCATAGTTCATGGTTCGAATCCTAGCGTCAGCCATTTCTCTTTCTCCACAAATTGATGAGAGAAATTTTATGTAGATTTGTATGCATGTATCAATTTATTAAGAAATAAATAAATTTAATTAAACTTAATAAAATATGATACATAATTATTACCGTAATCAAGATGTAGTTGGGTTGGTTGGTCCTCTCTTCAAGAATAACGCAGGACGCTCTTTGGAGAAACCGAATTACCAAACGGATGTCATCCAAATTTTCTTGAGCTACAGAAAAAAAACCTTTTCATATTTATACAAGTTATTGGTAAAATCAACCTTCATTTGACGCCTTGACATCCGGCGTTCTATTAAAGCGACTCCAGATCACGGGATCGTCATTGGGGATGCGTGGTGAATAGATGATGTGCAGGTCGCTTAAGAAAGAACTCGTCAAGATGAACATTTAACATTTATTTTACGTTAACAAAATTATTATTATGTAGTGGCATTACCATCCCTTAGTAGCGCTTCCTGAGATGATTTGGACACGAACATACTGACATCCCCCGTCTAATTAAAGAGACTCCAAATCGTAAGATTGTCGTTAAAATGCATGGTAGATGGATGATGAGCAGGTCGCAAAAGCAAAAAACTAGTCGAGAAGCACATTGACATTTATTTTACGTTAAGCAAAAACGAGTGTCAAAATTCGGCCTTCCACCCGGGACATAAACAATGCTGTTAACATCAGAGCGCCCGAACGGAGACTGACGGCTGACGCGCAGTGACATCCACTGCGCCCAAAAACTGCATTACGCCACATTTGGAACTAGCCGCCCCGCATGACATTGAGCGACTGGCAAAAACAAACAAACAAAATGGCTCATACAAACGCCGCGTCTTATAACTACTTAAATCTTAAACTTAGACTAATTTTTTGTATGCGTATCAGACGATATCAGATAAGCTTATCAGATAAGAGAAATATCGCATATCAAGGCATTTCGGCACCAGCTAGAAAGGGCTATATCAAGTTGTATTAGCATGCTGATTTTGATTTGTAAGGGACAGTTTTCCTCGTGTTTGAGTGAATGCCATATGCTCCAGTTAGGAATCGGAGATGGTATGATGATGGTAATGATGATGATTTGTTTCAAGTATATAGTATAAATAGTCGTAATTACTGAAGTTCTGAGCCGCTATGGAGTAGTACGCCCGCCCGTCTGGCCATAGCCTTCTGCGATCAACCAATGCATTTTTAACACCCATGTAATCGTTGAGAAGATATTTCTTCTGCTTGTCTGTGAGCAAGATGTCTCCTTCATACTTCCCGCTCCTCTCCCAAGCGCTCTGGTGATAAACCAGGCCAGGCAAGGCATCTGAAACACCAACCGTTCATAAATATTCAAAAGGCCTGGAAGTAACTAATTAATAGTTTTATCAGTATGTTAAATAAATTGTCAATTAATAAAATAAATCGCCATAAGACTTAATAAATTGGCAGTGTTCAATGTTTCAGTGTGAATGTGGCAATTAAATTAAAATGGTAATAATATATTCAAATTATGTAAAATGAATGAACCAATAAAATGGAATCCTTACCTAACCTAGCCTATTATCAATTACTATTCATCAATTATTTCCAACCAATTTATTATTTTTCTATTTTCAAATGATTATTTTTTACTAACCTTTTTATGTGTTTTATTACTGACCGTTTGCTAAATAATTATTGTCCATTAATTGAATTAAATACTTCCAAATAATTAGTCTATTCAAAATTCACATTTTGTCTACTATGTCATGATTCTTTCGTTGCCATCTTGTGTCGATCGGCATCATCATACATCACAATCCAAGCAAAATCTAATAGCGTATCTGACAATAGTGGTCGACGAGAGAACCGTGTGGTTTCCTGTGGCACCGCTGAGCGGTCATTAAAAGAATCGTGTTCCCGGCAGCGGCATTTAAAGATACGGTGGTCGAACAAAGTACCACTCCACACGTGGCTCGGCAGTTTGACGGCTACCGCGCTTGAAGTTTATTTTTGAGTCGGTCCCACTTTAAGACCGCTATTCCTGGCCTTGGCTTAGCCTCACGGCATTGCATTAACGCACGCTATATGTTTAGTTGAATACGTGGCTATATGTTTAGTCAATTTACTCCTTGTTATCCATGTGATACCAAGCAAAATTTGGCCTGTTAATAAGGTATGAATATCATTTATTTGAAATATAAATTGAATACACAAATTTACCTTAAGATTAAGTTGTATCATTTATTTTGCCTTAGCTATAATATTTGTTCTGTTTTACCATTTTATTTATTGTATTTTCTACTTTAAAACTACTTACTTTCTACTTTAAAAAATAAAAATAAAATAAAAGATCATTATGTCATTGTTTAGTAAAACTATTTTTGTGAAATTAGAAAAATCACTGTAGTACCTTTATATTTTCCATCATTGCTTCTATCCAGGAATTTTTTATACCTTTTGATGTCACTAGGGTCCTTTTGGATGAATGCTCCAACAGATAGGGATATACATACATGTGCAACCAAGGTAAAGAGACATAACTTCATGTTTCCTGGAAAATTAAAATTCTGTATAAAAAACATTTAATTTAACTCAATTGTGTATAAAAGCTTCGTGTCACATGGGAAGGTTAAGAACTAGAACATAGCAACCATCCAAAGAACCTCAGAATTACTCTCTACTCCAGGGACTCAACGAGATGTCCCATTACTACGAAACCAATCATCTCAAGCCCAACCCATCAAAGAAGTCTGCTGTTTCCACCTTAGAAACAGGGAAGCCAACAAAAAGCTTCGTGTCACGTGGGAAGGTAGAGTACTGGATCATAGAGACCATCCAAAATACCTCGGAGTCACTCTAGATCTCACTCTCACCTTCAGGCGTCATTGCAGCAACACCAAACAGAAAGTTGCAACAAGAAACAACCTCATCCGCAAACTGACAAATACGCACTGGGGAGCCCAACCACCCTTTCTTCGTATCTCAGCTTTGTTTCTTAGTCGGAGAATATGTCGCACCAGTCTGGGGTCGATCAGCCCACTGTAATAAAGTGGATACTGCCCTGAATGATGCATGCAGAGTCGTCACATGCTGCCTCAAGACAACATCCATTTCAAAGATATACCCCTTGGCTGGTATTGCACCATCAAACTTAAAACGCAAAGAAATATGCGCTGAAGAAATGCGTAATCAACTAACCATTCCAATACTTGTATAAAAATTAATAAAGATGGACTCCAATGAGTTCGATACATGTAGTCACTTAAATATAAATGTGTAATCATTATTACATTATTACAGTATGAAAGTAAATATTATTAATTAAATAAATATAAAATTATAAATGCAGTTTCATCAAGTATTGTCAGTTGATAACCTTAGCCTTCATAAAAAAATAAACAGCAGACCCTGAGATTCAAGCACTTATCAATACAGTATTGGTCAATACTAGCTTTTTTGTTTATGTCAAGTGATTTAATCCACAAGTGAATAACTGTAATATTCTCACCTATGAAGAACGAACAACACAACTAGAATGATACAAAATATTTTTTTAATAGGAATTATATCAAGAAAGTAAGTAAAACAGTTATTTTTATAACGCATAATATAGAGTTGTAAAGTAAACGTAGCGAAAAAGTAAATATTTACAGTAGCACAATAGATAATAACGAAAAAGGAACCTCGACTAACGAGTGTTTTAAATACCTGTATCATATAATTGTGTATATTTGAGTACGTGCTCGTATATCGAAGTGAGATGCCGCCATTGTACATAATATACTTTCTTTCTTGTTAAGATATGAAGAACTGTAATAACGACCCTTTCTCTGCCAATCGATGTTATACGAGTATAAGAAGTATGCGTTGAAAATGGCCAGCGATTTTCTTCTTATTTTTTTTGTCTAAACATACAGGAGAATACCGTCAGATGGCGATAGTAATTCTGAAGTCTCTTCATCATCAATGTCTCAAATCATTTCAATATTAAATGTAATATAATCTCGATCATCTGGACTAATTGGGAATGAAGGGTGAGAGTCCGGATAAGGACAAATCCAGATAATCAAAAAAATGTTATTTTTTCAATGTTTTCAGCATTCACTTGGATGCATTATAAATATTTTTTGATTGACCTTGTTTTTACATGAATCACGTAAAATATGTTCTCTGTTTAGGAGACTGCAGCTTCGACTAACTCTTAGCCTTTCTCTATCCGTCACTTTTCAAGCGACAACTGAGCTGCATAGTACTTCATAAGTGGTCAAACCCATTTTATGTAGGAGGGGGGTAGGGGTGTGTCTATCAGGGAATGATAAGAGAGGGAGACAAATAGGGTTGTAAGGGTGAAAAAAAGTAAAAATATAGTTATTATTTATTTTTTTGGACAATAACTATTATTAATTTTTATAGATTGTTTATTATTATTTGTTTATATAGATATTTTTAATTAACAGGAAAAGACTAGTGTATTTAATATTAATATTTTTAAGACATAAATTTAGTCATATATGCTATGGAGAGATCCGTGCTTCAAGTGACTCTAAAAAACCGACAAAGAACTCAAGTAGTGGAGGCTACCCAACGAATAGGCACACTCAAGTGGCAATGTGACATATCTGTTGAAGAGATGATGGTCAATGAAGAAGAAAAGTGCTGAAGTGGCGCCTAAAAACTGGCAAACGAAGCGTTGGCCGACTCCCTGCAAGATGGACTGACAAAATGAGAAGGATATCGGGGGTGCGCAAGGCGGAGGATCGAAGAGGATGGAGACTCATGCGGGAGGCCTACGTTCAACAGTGGACGGACGCAAGCTGATGATGATTATGATATTTTGTCGCAGGTAATATGTTTTATTTTTCTAGTAGAGTTGTTGACAATGAATTGTTTTTTTTTACTTTTGAGTTCAGCTATAAATATTACGAAATGTCACTTTTGAGATAAACAATGTGATTAGATAGCAACGTACTTATCATCTAATTGTAAATATTATAAAATAGCTTATAATACGAGGGCAGTTCTATAAAAATATCCGTGTTACGCTTAAAAAAATATAACACGATCCATTTGAGTACTTATTGTACTTATAGAATAGCCGAATGACGGGTTAAGAAGCTCCTTAGGACCGAATGGCCCATGCCTCGGAAGCGTCAGTCTGATCATCCGATCTATTTACAAATATTCAATTTAGAAATCACCCAAAAATATGACTCGGTTACTAAGATACTCCCTCTTTAAGCACTCGGGCTTCTGCTATGGCGGTTGTCGGCAATAATGCATGTTCTCAAGTGGACCTTTACGTGGAGATGTGTTTTAGAACAAATAATGGACAGTAGCAGCTGATAGAACTAAGTGGCAGCTATTTGTGGTGACCATATTTTTCAGATAAGGACTTGATATAGGAATAAGAACGCTTGTTTAATTATACGTTAGTAAGAAATATAAGCATTTCAAAAGACAGCTTCGTTCTGTGGCGGAATAATCATCTGTAAAAAAATTGATTCCTTGTCTTGTCTATTAAAGTTTGCCTTATATGTCCCATATATGTCGCTAGAATCGCTGTCATCAGAGGCCGCATCAATTACTGTTGCGTCTATTAATGTGTGCGTGAGCACTAATCAGGCCTTATGTATATAGACGACCATATGGACCAGGCCCTTCTTCTCATTGATGCAACCATTGTCGCAACTCTAATCATCACTCAGCCGCCCGCCGTCCATCCACTGTGTTACGCTGCCCAGACTCCATCTCACCAAATTTCAACTACATACGTAACGCTTGAATATTTATAAAATAAATTCTAACACCTTCCAAGGAACGAAATTAAAATCATTCACTTTAAACTCAATGGCTTAATCTTATTACAAATAATTCCGGTAACCATTATAAATTCAATATTGTGAAATACAAATTTAACTTACATATAATTAAATTCTCCGTAACATTATACAATGTATTATTTCTTCTCTTTATGTTCAGAATGTTCGTGTCTCCGGTCAGATCACATCCCAACACGCAGAACAATTCCTTCTCACCAAACCAGTGATCACAACACGCGAACACTTGAAAATGTACAAAAATAATTAATCGTGTTATTAGGCCGCAAAGTGGCTCAGAGTAAAGCCTCTAGTTATCGTAATTTGGACAGTTGTACACACTCCGTTGAATGAATACAATGCTTGAAGATAAAAAGTATACAATGTTTTTGGGCCAGTAATTTTAGTCGATCATTATCGATCTCATCCCAAATCAGCTCCGCCTTCCGCAGCTCCACCGATAACATTATATTTATACTATAGTTCCCGACGACCTTCCAGTGCAGCGCGAGCCCTAAGGCTTGATGAAAAGGCAGCTTCAATTTATCCTCTCCTGCAGCATTCTCATAACATGTCCCAGCCAGGTCCACCTTCGCTTCTTGATCCACTGCAGTATAGAAATCTGCGTTTCCCGATCTCTCACCTCGTCATTATATGGCTATATTTATTTGGTGATACGCCAAGATTCACAGCCGTAAAGAATAATAGGGAAGGGTAGGCTGTAGAATCGACACTCTGTTTTGAACGAGAAGTGCATACTTTTTCACTTTTTACAGTAATTACTTCCACCAAATATGTATAAAATCAGCTGTTTTGTTTCTACTTTTTATAAGTTTTATGATTCACAAGTCAAAAATGTTACAAAAACAGTGTTATCTCTTACTAGTGTATTCTTATCAACATTAAAAATCAAATCACAATAGCTTATAAATTGAGATTTATTTTAATCGAATTTCAGTCAGTTTGGAGTAACTTCTTGAGTGCACATCACGACTTTGAGTTAGGTTGTGTGTAACACAGCTGTAAGTGCTTCTCTCTAAACGCAGCACAATATACAAACGAAAAACTCATAATAAATATTCATTGAGTAACCTTGTTCTTACTTGGATCACGTTGAGTATGGCCTTTGTTTAGGAGACTGCAGTTTCGAATAACTCGTAGCCTTCCTCAATCCATCACTGTTAAGAGACAACTCATTGAAAACGTAGATTTTTTTAACTCGATCGTGTTTTGAATACGCGTCCCGCAACTTTGTCGCATACATTTTGTAAAAGCCATCCGCCGTTCTATCATGTTGCGAACTGTGTTGATGACGAGTTTACTGTTGGGACAAGTTCTTGGTGGAGCAATTCACAGAAGTGCTGAAGAAATAGAAGACTTTAAGCAGTTTTTGGAAACAGCCAATGATGGGAAATACCAAGGTAAGAATTAGAGTATCTTTAATATTTTTTTATCTATTTACCTTGTTTTTACATGGATCATGTAAGATATTTTCTCTGCTTAGGAGACTGCAGTTTCGACTAACTCGTAGCCTTTCTAAATTCATCACTTATTAAGAGACAACTGCGCTGCATAGTACTTCAGAAGTGGTCGAACCCATTTTATGTAGGATAGGGGTTGGGGGTGTGTCTATCAGGGAATGATAAGAGAGGAAGACAGATAGGGTTGCAAAGATGAATAAAAAAATAATGATTTCGATATTATTTTTATTTATTTATTTAATTTATTATTACTTTTTTTTTTAAAGTAATTATAAAAAGTATCTTTTATTATGCGATTTTAAAATCCTTGTAATTAAAAAAGAATGCACGCATGTTGGGTTGAGCTGCCCCTTAGGACTAAATATTCCAGGCCTCGGGCTATTCACCTGATTTCCTTAAACAAATATTGACAAATCAATCAAAAATATGCCTCGCACCTTTAGCTTCCCTATCTTCAAGTACTCGGACTTCTGCTCTGAAGGTTGTCGGTAATCATATGTCCTAGAACGAGAAATGGTCAGTAGCAGCTGACAGAACTAAGTGGCGGCAATTTTTGGTTACCATATTTTCCATATATGGAACGGATATGGAAAGAGTGTTTATGTTCTAGTAAGGGAAGCCATTGAAATCAAAAGACATCCCATCAACATCAACGTCGAAATATTGGTTGAAGGAAGTTCGCCACACACGGCTAAACCCAAAGCCACAATATCAAATTTGGCCGTGAAAGTTATTTAGTATTTAAGTTTGTTTGTTTCTCATGGATGCCTTTATTGCTTATCAAATCACAATTAAATTTTGTAAATATGTTAATTGCGCATCCGGAAAGGTTTATATATCATTTAAACTATTTGACAACTCAATCTAACTGTAAAAATATAACATTTGATTTCATCCACAGAACCTTTGTCAGAGCACCTGTATCATCTCCAAAACGCTTGGGAAAGGAGTGGAAAGCTTCAGGGAGACATACTGCTAACAGATGACCAGAAAAGGAATGTCCTAGAAGAGTACAAGGGAACCAGAAGCGGAATCATCAATGCGACAAAGCTGTGGCCTGATAAGACACTTGTTTACAGCATCACTGAAGATATATACGGTAGGTATTTTTAAATATATTTAACAGATTTGACGAAAGGAATTCAAGTTGAGTTTTGATATTGACATCCCCCGTCTTTAAAAAAGGCGACAAGTCGCGGGTTCGTCACGTGACCGCGAGGATGTGGAGAAAGGATGCAGGAGCTGATCGCAAACCAAAGAACTTGTTTTTGAAGCACAATACGCATTTATTTTTATTAAAGACTTGATTTTTCCCGTTCGACAGTTACATGACGTCGACACGAGTCGCCCGCAGACCGGGGCACTGTGACATGTGGCGCCACAAAGCTCATCGTGGCCAATTCACAAATTAAAGATGACAGTTGAACCAACATGAAATGAAGCAACTTGCATAACAAATAAAATGGAGTATGCAAACGCCGTGTAATTTTATATATAATTAACACTAACATTATTAGATGTGCATGTCAGGCGAGCGAACAAAAATAAGAGACACAAGATCGTTTTTTGAGGCTTTTCGGCATCAGCCTAAAAGAGCTATATCAAGGTAATATCAATGGTTAAGGCGGTGTCCAGTGGTTTATAAGTCATTCAGACGCTGTCGGTTCAAATCCCGAACAAGCTTGATTTTTTAGAGTTTATTTAACCAACTATTTTCTCTCAAGCTTTTTACATGCCCTCTACCGGGGAAGAGATGAACGAATAGTTACACAGTAATATGTATGAGAAGTAGGTTAAGTGTGGGAGAAGACTGCGTGGAAATGATACGGGATGCAAACGTTTCAGCTATATGCACCAATTAAGGAAAGGTGATCTTTTGTTTTTTTTCAGACAAGGACCAGCTGGCTGCCATCTTTGCTGGGTTCGACGACATCTCCAACAACTCCTGCGTCAAGTTCCGAAAACGAACCAATGAGAGCGCATACGTCATAATTACAGTAAGATACACACTTATATAGATCATCTGTAGATTATATGACGATTGCATTATGGAATCATCATCATCAGTCTGTGTCCGTCCACTGTTGAACGTAGGCCTCCCGCATGAGTCTTCGTCCTCTTCAATCTTCCGACTTCCGCATCCAGGCCACTCCTGTTATTCTTCTTGTGACGTCAGTCCATCTTGCAGGGTGCCAGCCAACTCCGATTACCAGTTCATGGGCGCCACTCTTACCCTTAGTGGATAACTTATGGTTTTAACTTATGTTATATAATAAAAATATTCAAACCATTGTTAGGAACTGAAAGATTGAAAACAAGTGTTTTGTATAATAGTTTTTTTAACACATACAAGAGAATACCGATGGATGGTTATAGTGATGCTAAAGTCTCATCTGCAGATTCTATGACACTTACCATGATACAATTATATATGGCTTAGCGCTGCATACCTGTATGAAGTGTTGAGCCGCCAATGACTACAGATACATTCACACATCATGCGATTATTATAGGAATGCACTATGAATGGGTGGTGTTCACGGGACGACTTTCCTCTATCATCAATTTTAATTAATAGACTGTCTGACATTTATCGGGTGAGGGATCAAATTATCACCAACCAAAGGTATTTATAGAGCTTGGAAATCGATTAAGAATATCTTTTTTTAATCACCGACAAGGATTGATCCCACGGTTTTTGGTTTGATAAGCAAACGCTTTATCCACTAAGCTATAACCGCCGACTACAAAATAAATCATTGTGATACGAGTATAGTATGTACTTATATATTTCAATTGTATTTAATTAATGAAGCAAATCTGGATTCAAAGTCAGTCGATACAATCTGTGATTGCAGGTAACGTGAGTTGTTCAATATCTCTGACCTAAGTAACTTAGTCTTGTACAATCTGAGAACAGGCGTATCAGCGATAGCGCATCATCAAGGAGACTTTAACCCGTAGAGAAACACTGTTGTGTATATTACATTAAGTTGCTTGGAAAATAATTTATTTTTAAAAAAGTCACGAACAGTCGATTTCCAAAGATACTAAGCAATTCACGAGTACGCCAGTTGGTATTTTTTATATTAATCAGTTGATCAATTTCTGAGCTCTGAAATACCGCCGGTTGGTGGGAATTTGATCCATCACCCGTAAAATGTCGGTCCATAGCCTATTAATGAAAATTGGTGGTAGACGAAAGTCGTCCCGTGAAGACCACCCAATCATAAATTCCTGTAATAATTAAGGATGATGCGTGAATTTCGGACTGTAGTCTATGACGTTGGCGGATCAACAATCCACATGCAGCGTTTAGCCATATGCACCATGGTAAGCGTCATAGAATTCCACAGATGAGACTTCAGAATTACTATCACCATCTGTCGGTATTCTCCTGTATGTGTTTACATAAAAAATAAAATTAATAAAAGTATGTTTATTTAGTAAGTACTACTACTACTATGTTTTTAGGGCGAAGAAGGTTGCTACGCCAACATTGGCTTCTCCGGCAGCCGTCAGATCGTCAATCTTCAGCCCAAGTTCCCAGGAACCAGCTGCTTCCGTCACGGAATCATCGTCCACGAGCTGCTGCACGCCCTGGGCTTCTATCACATGCAGACCACTCACGACAGGGACGACTACGTGAGGATTGACTGGGAAAAGGTCCAACCAGGTAAAGAACATTCTAGTAAAGTTGTTGCAACACATCGTTGACAAAACGCGCCAACACAACGCTGCTCCTTCTTCGTAGTATCAATCCGGTGGATTGGTTTGCAGCAACAGAACCCTGCATCTCGATCTCCACTCCTCTCGGTCCTCCGCAACCCTCTCCAGCCAAGCATAAGAGCTACAACTCATGTCCTCGAACACTTGCTGCAAGTACTCCAGTCTAGGGCACCCTCTACAGTTTCTACCCTCGACCATCCCCTACACAATGTCGTGAAGAAGACCATGGTGGCGCATGATGTGACCGATCGCCTCCCTGAGATGGTTCTTTCTAGGTGCTTATCTTCCTTGATGAACCCTCCTTCCTTGATAAATCCTGAGAACCTCATTGTTCGTGACGTGGGCTCTCCAGGAAATTCCGAGAATTCTTCTGTATGACCACATCTCAAAGGCCTCTAGTCTTTTTTTGTCACTTTCAGATAAGCACCATGTCTCACAGCCGTACATCAAGATGCTCCAAACAAATTTTTTAGCAAGTTGCTTGTGGACCCTTAAATAAATATTCTTTGACTTAATGATTTTTGCTTTTTTATTGAAAGCTAGCCTTGCTTGATGTATAACAGTCGCTGTTGACTTCTCTTTTTGTTATACATAATATGTTTTTAAATGGTCAGCATAGTTGCCTTTCAACGCTGCTAATGAACCCTAATCACGCTCCGGCCTTCGAGACGCAACTCCTTCCTAGGACGACTATGTAAGGATCAGTGCTGGTTTTACGGGGTGGCGAAGTGGGACGGCGTCCTGGGGCGTCGAATAAGCTAGGGGCGCTGATGGCATCCTTTCTTGCTTAGATTCTTAAAATACATAAATAATATGGGGCGCCATGAAAAATATGCCTAGGGTGCCTAAAATATGACAGGGTCAAAAGCCGGTTCTGGTAAGGATCAACTGGGATAAATACCAACCAAGTAAAACCTGGTGGCAAAACCGTCTTCACAAAGCCCGCCAATACAACGCTGCCAATAGATGCCAATCACATTTCAACCAAAGACGCATTGTCCTTCACGAAACGCTCACGAAGCAAGATGCAACATTTTTTTATGTAAATACGTACAGGAGAATACCCATAGACGGTGATAGTAATTCTGAAATCTCGTCTGTAGAATTCTATGACGCTTACCATGCTGCATATGACTAAGCGCTCCATGTAGAGTGTTTATCCGCCATCGTCATAGACAACAGCCCGAGATTCACGCAGCAGCCCTTATTATTAAAGGAATTCACTATGAATGGGTGATCTTCACGGGACGATTTTCGTCTACCACCAATTTTAATTAATAGGCTACGACTGGCATTTAACTAGTGAGGGATCAAATTCACACCAACCAGGGGTATTTTAGAGCTCAGAAATCAATTAAAAATATATATTTTAATCTCCGTCAGGGATCGAACCCACGACCTTTGGCTTGCAAAGCAAACGCTTTGACCATTGATATACACCCACCGTCAATCTCCTTCATTAACGTATGTCAGGTACTACTACGTAAATATCAACTGGTATAAGGTAGGTGAGACTTTTGCTAACTGGTGTGGCAAAACCACTTCATAAAGCGCGCCAACGAACGTCAATCACGCTACAACCTTCAAGAAGCAAAGTCCTCCCCGAAACGTTCACGAACCACAATCTTACTTAAATTTATACTCGTACATACTTCATACACTGATTTTCTATTACTATAAGACAACTCAGACCGGTAGAAGTTCGGGAAGATCGACTGAAATAAAGTTCATCCTTGGTAACTGATGTTGTGGGACGCCAGTCACGCTCCAGCCCTCGAGTCGTAACGTCTTGCATGAAGCGCTCACGAACCACGGCCGTATTATATTTTCTATAAACATTTAGTTTGTAAAACGAACAATGTCTGCATATTTTACACGTCTAAAAAAATAATTTCCTGTATTTCAGGAGCTGAACATCACTTTGTGAAATACTCGGCTTTAGAAGTGTCCAACTTTGGTGAAAAGTACGATTATGGAAGCTTGATGCATTCTTCGGAGTATGAGTTCAGCGTCGATGGAAGTAGGACTATTATACCCCTATACGTAAGTACCACACGATGAGCGGATATGGTAAAAGAAAAACTCTTTATTTAGTAATAAGTTGCCAAATATTGGTATATTGGTAACACTTCTAAGTCTTCGGTGGCTTAAAATATATTAGAATATTTAAATATATTCTTAACAAACAAACAAAGAATTAAATTCCATTTTACTATATTATTATATAATTATACTTTCTTCGAATTACCAAATATATATTTTTCTTGTAGGAAACAACAGAGGACGTTGGACAGTACGTCGGTATGAGTGACGCTGATATAAGAAGATTAAGAGCCTTGTACGACTGTTAGATTAATTACTAATTACATTATTAAATTATATATTTATTAAAGTATAACAATTTGTGTTTCAACTAAATTAAACTATTTAAGAAAAATATATATCAAATTATTTAACGCAAAATTTTGATTAAATTATAATACTTTCCAAAATATTTAACTACCTATCATACCTTCCGTCTCTTTTTTAAAAAAATTAATTACATTAAGATGAAATTTCTACACCATCACCTGTCTTTATTCTCCTGTTTCTGCTTACAAAAAAATATATTCCAAGTAAACAACAGTTTATTCTCTAATCCTTGGAATTCACTAATTGTTTCGGCATAAATTACTTTGTGGTTTGAAATGGATATGGAATGTCAATAAAAAATAAAAGCATTTTTTTGGTTTAATTTTTGGTTTTTATATTTAACAAAAATTTTAGGATTGATTTATATATTTATAAATGTTATTTGAAAGTTCTTAATGCGGCCCTGTAAAGCAGTAGCGTACCGTAAAATAAATTCACAAAAATATATTTATGAACATCCATAGAGAGATTTGACTTTTCCAATATCCGATGGGCTCAGATTCTTTACACTACCGATAGTGACCGGAGTAGGCTGAAAAAAAAAGTTACAAATTAACGTCAAATTCACAAAGGCGTCAACCCTGAAGAAAACCCCTGCAATGGCGGTAGAAAAATAAGTACAAGAGCCACACACGGCTAAGCCCAAAAGCCACAATACCGACTATATGATTCAATCAAAAAGCGGTATCAGCTACATAATATAATTCCAAAATATATACTGTAATATTTTCAAACGCTTTTGAAAATTTCATGTCTGAGAGTGATTTCAAATGCATTAAAAATCTGTTTCAATCGAACCATTTTAGACAAACTGACTGCCGACGGTCATAACTCAATGGTCAAAGCGTTTTCTTTGCAAGCCAAAGGTCGTGGATTCGATCATTGACGAATATTACAAAAAAATGTTTTTCATCAATCAATTTATGAGCTTTAAATTACCCGCGGTTGGTGTGCATTTTATCCATCACCCGTAAAATACCAGAGATACCCTAATAATTAAAATTGATGGTAGACGACAGTCTTCCCGTGAAGACTCATTCATAGTAAATTCCTGTAATAATAAAGGATGATGCGTGAATCTTAGGCTGTAGTCTATGACGCTGGCGGATCAACACTCCACATGCAGCGCTTAGCCATATACCCCATGGTGAGCGTCATAGAATTCCATAGATGAGACTTCAGAATTACAAGCACCATCTGTCGGTATTCTCCCGTATGTTTTTACATTTAAAAAAGTATTTTTATTTATATAGAAAATTAGGAGAATGAGAAAAAAATGCATGAATCGTGTTTCATTTTGTATTAAAAAAACAGCATTATAAAAACACATTAAAATATCATTTAGACCTCCTTAGAAACAATATATATTTAAAAAAATATTTTTCTTAAGGAAATAATTAATTTTGATTTTCAATTCAAATTAAAAAAAAATCGTAAGGTTACTTTTTTAATTATTTAATTTAAAATGTATGCTCTTTTAAATAATTAAAAGAATCTTTTAAGCATTTTATGCGGTTATTATGTATTTTATAAAAAAATCTTGTAATTCCTTTTTATTTAAGTCAATTTTTACTCAACTTAAAATAATATTGTTCAAGAATTCAGCCCTGTAAAACAGTGGCGGATCGAAAATAATTGATTAAATAATTAACATTTATATAGACTCTTAATTTTTCCAATATCCGATGGGCTAAGTTTTTTCACACTGCCAATGGTCACGGGCGTAGGCTGAAAGAAAATATAAGATTAGTTTTTATAATATTTATAATTAATGCAGATGGGCGTCTAGACTAGACCAACGCCAATGCAACCGCTTAATAATCTTCAAGAACAGATGCCTGCAATACTAGATTTATATATCTGCACTAATACACATAGGATATTAATCAAAATTGATGATAGACGTAAGTCGTGTCCTGTAAGCACCGTGCATTAATAGTAAATTCCTATTAAAAATTGATGACACGTGAATACCAGAATAAAGGATAAAGAGTAAGTGAATCAACATTCACACGCAGCGGTTGGGCATTTGACAAATCGCCTTAGCGTAGTAATTAAAAATTGTGTTAATGTCGTTAACCGTATCATAAATTACTGATTTTGAATTCGTGCTTAAAATGGATGATGCGTGAATGCAGGTTTGCAGTTTAAGGCGTTGGTAACATATTCTACATGCAGAGTTTGGCATTTTCAAAATGGTAAGCGTCATTGAATATTCAAAGTCATCTTTGAATTATATTTCATACATATATTTTCGACATCTTTTGTCGGTATTCTTCTGTTTGTTTTGATATCAGCTTCACATAGGTCTTTTAGGCTGATGGCGAAAAACCTCGAAAACGATCTTTTGTATCTTATTTTTGTTCGCTCGCCTGGCATCCACATCTAATAATGTTAGTTTTGATTATATAATAGTACACGGCGTTTGCATATGCCATTTTATTTGTTATGACAGTTGCTCCATTTCATGTTGGTTTAACTGTCCTCTTTAATTTGCTGTTTTGCCGTGACTGTCATGGTGGCGCTAGATGTCAGAGTGCTCCGTCAGTTGGCACTCGCTCGCGACCGGTATGGCAAACGCCATACTTGTTTGACAAAAAGTAAAGTATTTAAAAAATAAACTTCTTCTTCGTGTCAGCGACGTCAAATTATTTTTTCCCAATATCTGGCAACATCGATAGCTCGTGTGTTGCCCAGCATTAGGTCCTGAGATGTGCAACTTGTTGGGCACATGGAGCAGCATCGTAGGTGTGAGGCGGTCTGCAGGTCTCCACAGTCGCACAATAGTGTCTCTCCCTGCCGAAGCATTCCCCACCGCTCGAGGTTGTCCTTTGTTCTACCAACTCCGGTTCTTAATCTGTTCAGGGATTTCCAGGTCGGCCAGTCAAGGCTCTTGCCAGTTGGGAGGCCTTCCTTTGGAGTAATGAAATCCTCTGGTGCGATTTGTTGCCAGAGTTGGAGTCTCTCATTTTCAGGGCCGGATGTGAGAGGTTGTGTGGATTTCAGAAAGCTGCTTCGAGACTTCAATCTTAGTGTTGGGGGTATCTGATTATACAAGCAGTGGGACGTTTGGTTGATTGCCTTACGCATTTCTTCGGCGCATATGACTTTGCGTCTTATGTTCGGTGGTGCGATACCAGCCAAGGGGTATAGTTTAGAAATGGGTGTTGGTTTGAGGCAGCCTGTGACGACTCTGCATGCATCATTCAGGGCAGTATCCACTAGATTACAGTGGGCTGATCGACCCCACACTGGTGCCGTAAAAAATAAACGCGAATTGTGAACCAAAAACAAGTTCTTTGTATTGTCAATCTGCTCCTGCATTATGCCACCCAGTAATTCGATAAAAAACTTAGAGAGAAGGATATCAGTGCTTAAGTTAAAAAAAATAATTAACTAAAAAATGATAAATGTATTAAAAGTCCCTTTACCTTCGTGGCGTACAGAGTCTTGCTTCCATCGATGCTAAAGACATATTCCCCGTAATGCATGATACTGGAATAGTCGTAGGTGAAGTTCAGGTTGGTAACTTCCTTAGTAGTCTTCTTATAAAAGTTGTGTTGCTGGTCTGGAACAAATATTACCCAATTAAAATATCAATAAAAAATACAAAGTACATACTTTTAAATATAATACTAACAGTTGGTAAGCATGCTCGTAAAAGTCCACTGGAAACATCATCTTATATGACATTTCTCTCATCGACTTTAAAAAAACTCCCTCCGAAGATAGTTTGTCTCAAGCAACGTTGACATAGTCAATGATCGTGTCACGCAGCACATGGGTAGGTTAGCTTAGGTTAGGTTAGGTTAGGTTAGGTGGATACTCACTCTCGATGACCTTGGGCCATACAACGTTGACATAGTCATCTCTGTCGTACGAGGCGTGCATGTGGTAGAAGCCCAGCGCGTGCACCATCTCGTGCTGGATGACCTCGGTGTAGAGGCAGTTGCGGAGGCCAAGGTTCAGCTCCTGCTGACCCTTCTGCATGCCTATCCACGACCAGCAGCCGCTGTCCCAACCCTGTAAACAACACAGAACTAAAACAAGTGATGCAAATTCAAAATCACAACAAATATCATCTTATACGATACTTCTTCTGTAATCATCTGACATAAGCACGATATAGCCCTTGTTAACTGGTACCGAAAACCTGGATAGACAATATTTCTTCTCGTATTTTTGTCGCTTGCCATACCTTTATGTATGGCAACATTGTCACTAGTTACATAGTTTTGCCACCGGCGGCGCTGGTGAACGACCACGGGCCACGGAAGAGCTGACGGCCGGCTGTTGGTAACCACCCTTTGGCAAGGCAACGTCCGCGATGCGGCCGCGCGGCATGTTAAACCGCGTGGTCACAAACTCGTAATGTTTTTAAAGTAAATATAATATCTGTGCTTCTACAAGAAAGTCTTTGTCTGCTGGCTTGCTCTTCATTCTGCCCTCACGCGACGTAATAACGCCCTTCTTTTTGAGAGAGGAGGATGTTAAGCATATTTTCATCCACTGTTAAACGTACGCATCCCGCATGAATATCTGAACTCCTCGACCTTCTATGCTCCTCATCTAGGTTACTCCCAGTCTCCCAACCCTGTATACCACACAGAAGTATAACAACTGACACAGCAAATACATCATATACGACAATTATTTCATAATCTTCATAACCCTGTATCGGTCTACTGTAAACGTAGTCCTCCCGCATGAATTGCTACCCTTCTTTATCCTCTGCTTTCGCATCCTGGCTAACCCTCATATTTTCTTGATATCCTCAATCCATCTCAATTGATCAACACTCCATTAGACGCCACTCCAACACTTTTCTTACCCATCGAACGTCGTTTTTTCGACAGATATATACATTGTCACTTAGTTTGCATATTATTTGGATAACTTCCTACTTAGTACTTGAGTTTTTCTTGATCATTTTCGTTTCAGTTTCTATCTTTTCGAGACACTCCGAACATAGATATCCATGGCAAGTTGAATGGACATTATTTTATGTGTAAGACCTGCTGTGAGATTCCACGTGTCTGCGCCTCGCACTATTAAAGTGGGAGGATGCTTTGAGCAAACGCGTTAGTTTCAAGACATTGCAGAATTTTTGCTTTAAAAATGTACTCAAATTTTCCAAATCCTGGCTATCCCAGTTGTATACGCATATAGGTTTTTCCTAGTTGAATTACTTATTGCATATAATCATATTCATTTGTAATCCTGATTTGTGTATATAAACAATATTTTTCGAACCCTGTGACTAAATTAAATAGCTGTTTTGGTATTTGAGATTTTTTTTAGGTAATAAGTTATTCAGTTTCATTTAATGAGGTCGGGTTATCGGGGATACGCCAATGTTCTGATAAATCATAGAGTTTTTGTTCCTAATTTGTTTCTAAGTTCAACCCAAAATAAACATTATTTAAGGGAAACAATATTGTATTGAAAACCACCATGAACGATACAAAAAATCTTCAGTATGGATTTTTAGCTAGGAAGATATATAATATTATAGAATGTAAATATGTGAATGAATAACATCTATATAATGATTCGTGTCTTAACCATTTCATAACGGCTCGGTTTGAATACAAATTATACTGTCAACTAGTATTTGAAGCATAAATGTACTTATCTGGTCTATTTTCATATATCACATTGATTCTTGTATCCTTTAGCTATCAGATGATACAAACAAAACTATTCTAAGAAAGTAGCAAAACAATATATCACGTCAACTGATTTCAACGGTTAAGGAATCTTATGACGGTATATGCCGACAACCGATGCGAAAGGGTTCAAGTCAATATTCTATGGTCATAAACTCACTGTGATATTAACGTAGTTGAGGTTGGCAGAAGTTCTCTTCTTGAAGGTAAGGCAGGTATCGTTGTCGACCTTCGCTATAGAGGACTCTATGAGAGATACTTGGGCAGCAGCTGGAAATTAAAGAAAATCTTAGAAAATGCTACACAAAAACATAAGTTGTCAAGGGAATTATTATGCTAAGAGTTGTTGTACTATTAAAAAAATCAATTTCGGTACTATAAAAATGTTAAGCCAGTTGTTCAGAACGTACAGAAGAAGCCAGGAGCGATGGTCCAGTAGACCGTCTTGTCTGGCCACAGGAAAGCAGGGTCTAGGATGGCATTCTTGTCCCCGGAGTAGTCCTTTATAATTTCCTCTCTTTGCTCCTTGTTGAGCATCATGTCTCCCTGAAACTTGCCACTTCGTTCCCAGCCACTTTGCTTGTCCTCGAGCTCAGGCAAAATTGGATCTGAAAAAATATATTAACTTTAATCATTATATCATTAAATTATGTTAAGCATGGTATAATGACAACTTCAAGCGGTGGGGGCTCTTTGGCAGGGAAAATCACTGCTGTGTGACTGTGGAGACCTGCAGACGCCTCACACCTAAGATCCTGCCGCAAGTTCCCGACTACTAGGCAACACACGGAGCATACATGTTGGCAGGTATTGGGCGGAAACAATTTAACGTCGCTGACACGAGAAGAAGAAGAAGAGAAGCATGGTGTAAAATGAACGGTATGCATAAAGCATTATATATATTATTATTATATACATTATATATAAGCGATATGCATATAAAATATAATATTATTTAGCAAACAACAATACATACAATGCTTACAATGGTAGATAATGAAGAACAATTATACAAATATGTACTACGTAAGTAAATGTTTATATTATATTCAATGTATGGGTATAATACGAGTATATACATTGTCTACCATGGTAGGCAATGAAGAACATGTGCTGAAATATGTATTTTGTAAGTCAATTTATAGATTTTACTCGTTGTATGGTAATAAGCGTAAGAATATGGGTTGTATATATTTTTAATATATTGTTATCAACTCAATGTACCCCGACATAGTATGTTGGGGTACATTGAGTTGAAGACAAGAAGGGATGTGTGCTTAGGTATGCATTTCTTCCGGCTGTTGCGTGGCGTGTTCGAGAATCCTGAAATTTTGTTGAAGATCGGTTTGTGTGTCCCCGATAAATATCTGAGAATAAGGAAGCACAGATTGTTCGCTCTCCCAAAGATTAACAATAACCTGCCAGAGACTATGCATCTTGAGAGAGGGATCAGACTGTTTAACCAAATCGCCTCAGATGTTGATATATTTCACGTAAGAGAGGCCCAATTCAGACATGAGCTCCAAGAATTTCTTTGGAGGAATAATTGGTTGGCGTCGTCTGTTTGATGGTCTGATTGGGACCTTCTGTTGCTTGTCTTTATTGCATTGTTCTTAGTACTTAATCATAAGTATCTATTTTTGTATAAATTGTATTTTTTATTTAATTATTATTGTACTTCAGAAATGAATTGAGGTGATAAAATTTGTTATGTTTTTGCAAGGAAAGAAAAACTGAAAAAAATTTGACATAAGTGCACTGACCTTGATACTGCCCATCATTGGCCCTCTCCAAGAAAGCCCGGAAGTCATTTACTTCATCTTGCGACCTCTCAGCGTTGACAAACGCCAGCAAGAAGAACAGAACTGCAGCTATCTTGAACAACATTACTGTTCTACCTGATGTACCTGAAAACCATTGTGTAGGATTATTAATTAGTAGTATTTCACACTGAGCACTGCTTCACTTGATGGAAGACAGTAGTTTCGCGAACTATGCAGGACAAATCCGACCTGTCCTTGAATCCGGCAGTCACCTTTGGATTGGAGCTCCAAAATACCTTCTAAACTTAATTTACTCAGTTGAAAGAAGACCAATTCGTTTGATAAACAATGACACTCTTACGTCTAACCTGCAATCAATGGAACACAGGCGTAAGATTGGTTCTCTTAGTCTTTTCTACCGTTATTACAACGAACGCTGCTCTTCGGAACTTAAAGAACTAATTCCTCCTGCACCCACTCACAACCGACAAACTCGTCTTACACTTGCCGAACATACATACACGGTTAATCTCCATCGACCAAGAACTGGCAGTTTCCAAAGCTCCTTCCTTAATGCCACCGGTAAGCTATGGAATGCTCTTCCAGCGTCTGTGTTTCCTCCTTCCTAAAATCTAGATCTCTACAAGAAACAGATAAATATACACTTGCGATCTCCCCAACCCACACACAAACACGAACACAACAAACGTTTCCTGCATGCAGCGTCCAGCCTCCCTGGCTGAGCGTCATAGAGCGCACTGGTCTTGACCGGCTGTGTTCTCCTGCATGCAATTACTTTTAAAAAAGTCTCTTGAGCAAGTGACAGTACTCAGTGTGAAACTAGATATACGAATCCATTTTATATGAAAATAGATCTCGAAGCGAATGCTAAAAATTTAAATAACGTTGAGGCTTATTTTTGTTAAGTGGATTGAGGATGGGCGAACACTGCCTGGATATGATACAGGATGCTTGGCAACTATTGGTAGAGGAACTTTAAGATTACCGATCGTGTGACTTTCTGGTTTAATCAGCGCAGTAAGATATTTGATATACTCGGGGGTACATATAAGGCGAAAACCGTAGCAGCTGACAAAAACTATACGGCGGCAATTTGTGACGACCCTATGCACTAATAAGGCAAAAGGATATGATTTAATGATAATGTGTTAACACATATGGGAAATATATGCGACTGCTCACCTCAACACCACAAGTGACACAACCGATGGAAAATATTTGTCCGTGGTATTTATATCAATTGAGATAATTGTCTAACTACTTAGTTCATTCCAGGCAAGTTGATCCAAAAGGAACATTTTTAGTTATCTACTGAGTGAACAGAAACTAATTATTAAAGCAACACTAGTGACATCCTCTCTAACCGCTATGCGACTCAATGTTGTGAAGACTTATCATAATTATTGATACCTTTCTAATATCATTTATAATTGTTACGAAATATTATATACTTACTGTAATTATAGTGTGTATAGTTGTGTAAAACTACATTTGATAGTTCTCACAGTTACGCAACAATGATACTAGCAAATAAACACCAGTCAGTCTCCAGAACGCGGCACGTCAGGCAGGCTTCAGTCCTCGACACCAAAAGGCCCCACGAATCGCCGACGTATCTCGACGTTACATCGCTTCCATCGACGATTAGTTAGCAGAACCAAACATGTTACATGTTTCTGCATATAAAATAGCTTTATAGCTACTTCATACGGTCACCATTTGCTGTATGCCATGCAGTTTTTACAGCTTCTATTAAACTTGCCTCTCATAAGGCATTTCTACACCCGGGGGACCACCAAAGGTACTCGTACCATTCTCATTCACTCCATATCTGTGAATAGAGCTTCAAATTTGTCGCGATTTGAACCGACTGCGTCTGAATGACAAACAAACGCTTTTTACCACTGGACTATGCCGCCCGGCTAAGCTTATATATAATAATGATAAACAGAGAAAAACATATCAATCATTACACGTGTCAAATGTTGAGAAAAAGTATGTGAGAATAGTATCAAGCTCTGCTGGTAGAACATTTAGAAGCCTCATTGCAGTTGCATTAAATATAGTGGTCGAAGCTCCACAAGTACCACCTGGAATGGAAGACAAGGATGTGTACAAACATGGGTATATCTGCGGAACGTAAAAGTTAAAGCATTCAAGAGTCTCAGGTTGTGAATTGCACCGCGAGGAAGTTAGGTAGGAATGAATGTTTGAAATCAGCTATTTTAATACCGACTCTTACAAATGGAAAGAAAGCAACTCTACAAGAAAAATAGTTCAATAATGTAAGATGTTGACTTAATTGAATGGATTGTTACTCTTCATATAAAAATAGATACGTGAGAGAAATTTTGTATGAATTCCCAGATATATTAATATGCTGTATAATCATTAATTCAATTCATTGGAGTTTGCGGTTTGTGGTTTGGATAACGCTACATTGTTAGTGAATGAATATGTCTAATAAACTATCGGCGACAGATCAAACATACGATTTGTTAGTTTTAAAGGAGCTAGGTGATTAGCCCGCCGTTTCAAATATTTCAAAACATTGCCACCTACAGCACAATTACTGCCAAAGATTTTTTATTAGATCATGATTTATTATTAAAAACTCATTAAACTTAGTTTTAGTCCAGTGGCAATAGCATGTCGTTAACACGGTTCACACTAGATAACCGAAGTCAAGCATCATTTTACGCGGACCACAAGTTGGATAGGTCACTGCTTGTTCCTAACCGCGTGTCACTGGTTGGGTTGAGCTGCTCCTTAGGACTAAATGGTCCTGACTACATCCGACTAATCATTCGATCTTATGAAAACGTTGTAGGAGAAATGATTAAAGTATTTGCGGCTATTTTTTTTATAATTAATCCTTCTATGTCGTTATTTTGGGTAGAACCGCCTCTTACGTCTTAATGGTCCAGACTTCGACAGCATCAGGCTAACTTTTCGATCTCATGAAAACTTTATAAGAATGTTGACAGTGGTGTTTGCTGTTTTTTCTCATATAAAGGTCTCTTCTATGTTATTTTAAGTAGAACCTCCTTTTAAGACTAAATGGTCCAGACTTCAGGAACGTCGGACTAATCATTCGATCTTATAAAAACGTTGTAGAAAGATTGACTAGTATTTGTGGCGATTTTTTATATAATTATCCTTTCTATGTTGTTATTTTGGGTAGAACTGCCTCTTAGGACTAAATTTTCCAGGCTTTGAGAGCATCGGAATAATCATTCTATCATATGAAAACGTTGGGTTGACTGTACAGTCAATAGGTTAAACAATTAGAAGCAGACTGATGATAAGATTATTAAGAGTTGTATCTTTATTTAAATGTTTTTCCTAAACTACTAAACCAATCAAGTGACAACAAAGATGTATTGTATAATATTTGTTTACTACATTATTGGATATTATTCTTATTCTTGGCTTATCTTTTTTTAAGTCGAAACGTAATTAGTTGATATGAACCTTTTGGGCGAGGAAACATATAAATATATTTAATTAGTAAATCTGAAATTACTGTAATAATGTATATAATAAATGCAATTATTTTATGCTATACAGCGAAACCTCGTTGTTTCATTTTCCAAGGGACCTTAAAAAACTAAAAATGCGGGAAACAAAAAATGCGAAAACTCTTAAAATACTAAAAAATCATTAACCCTTTCGCATCGGTTGTCGGCAAATGCCGTTATAAGATTCCCCGACCGTTGACATCGGTTGACGTGATATATCGATTTGCTGCTTTCTTAGAATAGTTTTTTATGCATCATTGATAGCTTAAGGATACAAGAACCAATCTGATATATGAAAATAGACCAGATAAGTACATTTATGCTTCAAACACTAGTTTTATTATTGACAGTATAATTTGTATTCCACCGAGCCGTCATTACGGCTTTGGGTTAAAAAACTTTATTTATACATCGCACTAAATGTGTATATATCCAAATATTATTTTAAAAAATCGGTAAAATTATTCCTTGCAGTTTGACACATCTATTTAAATAAAGCCTCATCACACTCACTTAATACACACAACATAAGCTGACGTCATAAGGGAATCACCCCAACAAGACTCACAATATATGTCAAATCAAAAAAAAAAAAAAACAAGTGGGTATCATGTTTAGAGCAACTTCCTAGCTCCATTGCATGACTCAAACTTCATCGCTGTCCGATGTCTTCAAAAAATCCGATTTACTAACCACTCAAAAATATGTCTCGGATACTACAGCCTCTCTTTAAGCTCTCGGACTTCTGCTCTGGAAGTTGTAGGGAAACATATATGTTCCCAAATCGACCTTATGGTGCAGATATGTTCTACAACTAGGAATGTGCAGTACCAGCTGACAAAACTAAGAGGCAACAATTTAGTTCAATCAAATCATTTCTGTCGAATAAGTGCTAATTAAAAAAAACAAGTCGCTAATAAAAGGTTATAATAATAACAGTGGAAATATTCTATCAAATTCAAATTATCCGGCATATTGCACAATTGTAAAACCGTTTAAATAGCCATTAGGAAAATATTAATTCATTTACGAATTTATTTATTTTCCTTCAATTATGTTACATTGAACTTTGCTGCAGATTATAATTATATTTTGTCAATAGAAGTTTTAATTTGATTTAATTTTCATAATTAATACGCCTTTATTAGTACAAGAAAATTTTCTAGTAATATTTATAATTATATATTTATAATAATTTAATTAAAATTAATTTTTGTGCGACATCTGTTAATGTATTGATATATTTGAACAAAAAAATATTTGAATAAATAAAGGTAAATATTTTTTAATAAATTTTGAAAAAAAAGTTGAAAGAAGTATCGCTAGATGTCGGTAGCTGAACAAACATGATTTCTCCAAACAGTTGAACGACTATTCCAAATTTCAAAATGATCTAATACATATGTACATATTTTAATTCTATTCATAATTGTGTTATTATTTATTTGTAGACGGTAGGATATATTTTTACCCTAACTTGTATTTAGTGTTTCTAGTAAAAAATATACAACTGAAACACTCATATTCATGAGAACATAGTTTGATCCCTAAGCATTTATTTACATAATCGATATATATCAACAAACAAAAAATTGTTTCACATGTTTGCCCCAAATATATCATATTTTTTGCCTATTTTCAGTTAGTTTAAGATATTTTTTTATATTAGCCCGGATTCATGTAAATATCCTTCATTTAAATGACAACTAATTGTACTGAAAAGTGCATCAAAATGTCAATTAAGACGATGTATCGTATTTCTCAATGTTCTACATATTATGGTTAATATAAAAGATACCACGACACTAGAAGTTACACATATTTATTTGAAATAAAAGAGAATACAAATACCGATCTTAAAACTATGAGATGAGAGGTCAAACAGAGTCACTCTTGGTCCCGACCAATGGTCGGGATCGAGTCAATGTTGTCGACACACTCAGATAACGTTGCAAAACAACTAATTAAACTAAAAAAAACTAAATTAAAATTTTGTTCTAAATTTGAATATTATATTGTTGCGTTGAATATTTTCAAAAGTATTAGTTCTTGTTGGATCATAGGTTGATAAAGTCACACACGTGATGTCTGGGAATATATGCATCGCCTGCAAGTATGGCTTAGTGGTTAAAACGTTTGCTTACAAAAACTAAAGATTTGTAAGTTGGGTTCGATCCCCGACGGATATTAAAAAAAACTAATTCTAAGCTCTGTTAATAGCTGATTAGTGTGAGTATGATACCTAACCCGTAATATGCCAGTCATAGCCTATTAATCTAAATCGATAGTAGATAAAAGTGAACCTGTAAATACTACGCATTCAAAGTGTTTTTTTTTGTAAAAATGGATGATAGCTGAATACCGGGAATTTAGTCTATTACGTAGGCGGATCTACACTCCACATGTAACGCTTAGCCAAATACAACAAGGTAAGCATCATAAAATCCACAAATGAGATTCTTGCATGACTATCAATATCTGTCGGTATTCTCCTGTATGTTTTCGCAAAAGAAAAAAAAATACTAAAAGGATCCATCATACACGGTCGAGTTCACATCATCTAAATCAGTTTCAAAGTCACTCAGCTCCGCATACTAAAGTACCACCGAATACTCGCTGTCAATAACAAAAAATCAGTTCATATCTCTTGTGTCTGTGAGTCACGAAAGCAGCGCACGACCTTCCAGTGATAGAAAACCTTTATTTCATGTAAGCGCATGTAAAAGAGCACAACTGGTTGAAACCGGTGAGATCTATGATGCTCAGACAGGGCGGCTTAAGTGCGTAAACATGTGCCATGTTTATGTTGGCGTTAACAAGATTGTAAGACAAGTATATTTATATGGTAGGCCATTTAGGAGCGCCATTGCCGTTGTACCAAATTGAGTGCTTGAAGCTCCACGAGCATCAACTGAGATCAAAAACAATGGTTGGCTACTAGCACGGGTGTACTTATCTGGAACATAGAAGTTAAAACATTCAAGAATCCCAGGGTTGTGAATTGTACCATTATATTGATGGTTTAATACCCCTGGTTTAAAGATCACGAGTCAAAACTTCCCACAGTGACCTTCTCGTTCCTTGCACAGTTACCAAGGCCAGGGATTCCCAACCTTTAGAGCCCACACATAAAATATCAACATCATCATGAATCGTCACTCAATGTTACCATTAGTACTACGTAACGTTAAAACTATATAACCTTATATATCATCATCATCAGCCTTTGTCATTTCACTGTTGAACGTAGACCTCCTGCACAAGTCTCCATTTTTCTAAATCCCCCGCCCAGATTACTCCCGCTATTTTTCTGATATCAGGCCATCTTGCAGTGGATCGGCCAATGCTTCATTTGCCAGTTCTAAGGCGCCACTCAAACACTTCCCCATCGATCGTCGTCTCTTCGACAGATATGTCACATTTCCACTTGGGTGTGCCTACTCGTTGTGTAGCTTCCACTACTTGAGTTCTTCTTCGGATATCCACTTGTTGGATTCTATCTTTTAGAGACACTCCGAGCATGGACCTCTCCATGGCGCATTGGGTGACGATCGAAGGTCTACTTAGGAACATGTTTGGTTCCCACCTGTAGTACATTTGTCTCATGGGCTTACCAATCCAATAGGTCACGGCCATTTTTTTATATATAAACACATACAGGAGAACACTGACAGATGTTAATGGTGATTCTGAAGTCTCATCTATTGATTCTATGACGCTTACCATGTTACATATGGCTAAGCGCTGCATATGAAGTGTTGATCCACCAAAGTTATGGACCACAATCTAACATTCACGCGTCATCCAATTATTACAAGAATTTACTATGAATGTTTTGTCTTCACGAGACGACTTTCGTTTACCACCAATTTTGATTAATATGCTATGACTGTCATTTTACGGGTGGGGGATCAAATTCACAACAACCGGAGATATTTTGGAGCTCAGATATCGATTGGAAATCTTTTTGTTTTTAATGTCCGTCGGGTATTCAATGACCTTTGGCTTGCATAGCAAACGCTTTGACCACTGAGCTATACCCGCCGGCTTAGTGATATAATTAGTACTCTAGCTGCCTAAATGACATCCCCTTCAGGCAATGTTTTCCCATCCTCAACCCGCTTGTCACATACACTTCTTTCTAACAACACATTTATCTATTTCACAAACGGGCAACATTGTCACAGTGAGCCACCCCTTAGTACCGAATGGTCCAGTCCTCGAGAGCATCGAGTTAATCATTCGATCTCCTTAAATCAAAAACAATCCATCGCTTCTACTGACATCTTTAATTAAAATTATATTTTTAACAATTAGTTTTATTTAAAAAAGGTTGTTATACTCATCATCGACTGGTTTCACTAGAAACAGTTCCCACGCCGGTATTTGAACTTAACTCCGCATCCCGGAGTCTCAACGACACAAACAATTCAATTACAGTAATCACATTCCGGCACACAATAAAATTAAATATTAAATTTTATATTTTTAGTTGAGCAACATTAGGCGCGGAATAAAACATGGATGGGTCACCGTTACTTGCTGACCGCGTGTCTATGGTCACACTGAGTCGCTCATTGCGATCAAATGTTCCAGGACTCTGGAGCGTCTGGCTGATCATCCGATCTCCTTAAAAAAAAAACTGTCGCTGGGTATAGCTCAATGGTCAAAGCACTTGCTTTGAAATCCAAAGGTCTTGGGTTCGATCCCCGACGAAGATTAAAAATAAATTGTAATCGATTTTTGAGTTCTAAAATACCCCCGGTTTGAGTGAATTTGATCCATCACCTGTACAATGACAGTCATAGCCTATTAATCAAAATTAGTGGCAGACGAAAGTCGTCCCGTGAATACCACCCATGCATAGTAAATTCCTGTAATAATAAAGGATGATGCGTGAATCTCGGGCTGTAGTCTATGACGCGGATCAACATTCCACATGCAGCGCTTAGCCATAAGCACCATGGTAAGCGTCATAGAATTCCACAAATGAGACTTCAGAATTACTATCACCATCTGTCGGTATTCTCCTATATGTGCTTACATAAAAAATCCCATATTCCAGGAAGGTTCACCATCGTTTCGACTCTAGTATAGAGGCTGCCTTATCCGCTCTCTCACGTCGTTATTTTACTCACAAAATTAAAAATGCTGCACATTTAAAAAAAATGGAATCGAAACCACGACCTCTCGCATGGCAGTCGAGTGCGTAACGACTTCACGTACAAATGAAATGAACATTAATATTTTACAAATACCTCTTTTTTAGTTATAAGCCCTCGGGGGAACTTCATAAACAACACTAGTATAACATCTATTCCCACGCAGCCTATTTTACAAACTATTGTAGTTGGAGCAAATGGCCGTCACAACATTATGCCAATTTTGTGTCAAATCGTTCGCAAGTATCATCTTATTAACATCCTCCTCTCTCTCAAAAGGTTTGTTATTCAGTCGCGTGATGGCAGGATTAGGAGCAGACTTTTTCAGAAAGACATTGACATATATTTACGATACAACTTAACAAATTTAGGGCTCGACATAGTCACAGCATTAGGCCGAGCCACAATACAATATGCTCTCGCCGACGGGCGGGACACAACTGGCGTGATGGGCTGTCGCACCGACGCCACCAGCGGCGCTCTATATAACTAGTCCCAATATGGCGGACACATAAATGTATTACAAGCGAACAGAAATAAGAGACGAAAGATTGTACATCGAGGTTTTCGGTACCAGTCGGCAAGGGCTCCATCATGTTGATGTCATTATATAGTCGAGACCAACGATAGTGGTACATTGTTAGCACGGTTCTAATTAGATAAAAAATTAAGCAACATTGGATGTGGATCACAATTTGGATGGTTTGCTGTCGTCTTGACCCACTCTTTAGGACCAAATGGTCCAGGCATTCATATCGTCAGGCTACTCATACGATAACATTAAGGTTATCAACTGACAATACTTGGTGAAACTGCATAATTATAATTTTAAATTAATTTTAATTATAAATATGATAAAATTAAAAATATTACCTTTTGATTCATATTAATTTTAAACGACTACATGTTTCGGCCTCTAATAATAATAATTATTAAAGATGGTCTCCAGGGAGGCCAAAACATGTACTGGTTTAAAATAAATTTGAATCAAAACTAAATATTTTTCATTTGTTAATTTTTTCATTGAAACATTTTTTAAATAATATAAATAATCATGCGATCTTCCTAAAAAAATCCTTTTAACGTATCACCAAAAAAAATTAACGTCATTTTGGGTCACACGTATATTATACCTTGAATTTTATCATCTTGATCGCATCGACTACAGTCGGGAACCAAATAAGGAAGTTATTGCTATTAATGTTCCCAGATCTGAGATCTAGAAATATTAAATAATGGTACATCTGCGTTTGGGCAATACGGCCTCCACCTTTAAACGCGATGCTTGAAATATGTATTAACAATTTATTTCCGGAAATATGTTACGTGAAAAGAAATATCACAATTGAAGATTACATTGGTCACGGATTTTTGTTTATTTTTTTATTTTAGCAACTAATTATGTTGTCAGTGTTTTATTCAATTAATGGCCAGTAAATGCTTAAGTAATATTTAAATAAGCGTCGGGCTGATCATCCGATCTCCTTAAAAATCTTGATCATTGCTCCAGGGAGGCCGAAACATGTAATCAGTTAAAATAAATATGAATCAAAACTAAATATTTTTAATTTATTGATTTCTTAATAAAAAATAATTTAAAATTGCAATTATGCAGTTTCATCAAGTATTGTCAGTTGATAACCTTAATTTAACATAAAACGGTCATTAAAAATAATAAATTCGTAAGATGTTTTTTTACTGCAGTTATTTAGTTTATTACTTAAATATAATATGTAGCAGTAAATATTTTCTATGCAAATTCGCGTACTCTCGCATGGAGGCTTCCGGTATCCATCTCTTTTCCCACGCGAAACCCCTGTTATACAGGTGTTCTGGGACAAGGTATAGACAATCAGAGCTTACAGAACTGTAAAAACGTAAATTTGCGGTGTCCATATGCTCTATATATAATCCGAATGTTGGCCGGAATAAGCTAACACCCAGCTAACCTCATCAGGTCAAGCTGGTTAGGGCACTCTATTGTACTGGAGGTAGTAAATGCCCTCTTAAGGCGGAAGAACCTTTATGGTCAACGGCATTAGGATGTGGAAATAAAGGGGAAAATACCACATTAAAGGTCTTAAAGACATCCCACGTATCAGCAAAAAAATTATTGCATCTCAAGTAAAGTTTTCCGGAGATAAAATAGTCCCCCAATCGGATCTCCGGGTGGGGACTGCTCGAGACAAAACAACCAAGACAAATAAGAAAAACCTTCAGCCAACAAGATATGCCACCTGGAATGTTCGAACATTACTGCTAAACGGGAGTATTTGCAGCAAGTATTCGAGGACATGAACTGTAGCGCTTATGCTGAGCTGAAAAGGGTTGCGGAGGACCGAGAGGAATGGAGATCGAGATGCAAGATTCTGTTGCTGCAAACCAATCCACCGGATTGATACTACGAAGAAGATGCTCTATATAGTCAAAATAAAGTCTGTTTCAAACTCAAGATTCGGCTTAGCAGTTACACCTTAGTATGTGATGCTCGGCTTAACACAATAGCTCTATAGCCTCAAGGCCTAATTATTTATTATGAAATATTACCAACCAAAGCTAGATAAAACTTAAGACAGCTATATTCCCAGGCCGAGAGAGTGACCGTGTGGGCGCATCCGCCTGCGGCATACCTACAAGCAACGACGGAACTACCATGCCATCCCCAGATGAACTAAAAAGTCTTTCATTATTAAACGTTTCCTATCATTAAATTTAAATAAAACAAAGCATGTGTAAGATATAATCGAAATTTTTGACGCACTCGAATCCCATGTGGATTAATTTCGTCTCTACTTTGAATTTGCCGGCGGGTATAGCTCAGTGGTTAAAGCGTTTGCTTGGAAAGCCATAAAAAAAAATCTAATATACCCCCGATCAGTGTGAATTTGATCCCTCACCCGTAAAATGACAGTTTTAGGCTATTAATTAAAATTGTTGGTACACGGTAGTCGACCCGTGAAGACCAACCATTCATAGTGAATTCGTGTTATGGAATATATATATGGAATGTCAGGCTGCAGTCTTTGACGTTTTCGGATCAACACTCAACATGCATGAGTTTAACCATATAAATATAACTTGGTAAGCGTCATAGAATCCACAGATGAGATTTCTGCATCACTATCACCATCTGTGTAAAAAAAAAGTGTGATCTTAATCGGATTTTTTAAGGATTTCGGAAGATTAGGTCGAAGCTTCCAAGGCTAGGATCGTTTTGTTCTAAAGGGAAGCTCAACCTAAGTATGCCTCATATGTATGTGCTTATCTAAAAAAAAAAGTCACAATTCCATCTATCAATTGACTAATAATCGCGGTCCCCCATTGGTTTTTACTGTTTACGGGATGTCTTAAATGACATTTCCGGTCATTATCTATTGATGCACAAGCGCATCGATGCACGACATACAGGCACGCATGAGAACTCCAACTGATAGTCATAAAAACAACTGTCATAGACGACTGCAATTGCAGTAAAACCAAAGAACAAAAAAACTATTAGTTTCGTAAATCAAATAAAGTATTGTCGTGAATTCTTAAAAGAGTACTAAATTATACACATTGGACAGCTGATATAGCTTGCTTTTGAAAAAAAACAATTAATTCTACGCAGTAGTTTTTTTTGTCATTAATCTCAAATATGAAATGTTTTGACAAAAAGCAGTATTTTTGGATATTATTTTCTTTTAAACTTTAATCGCGGTTCTCTTTCAATCACTAAAATTAAACAACATTGAACGCGCTCTAAGTCTTGGATGGGTTACCGACTGATGCTTACCGCGTGTCGTTGGTTGGGTTGTGTCTCTACTTATGACCACATGGTCTAAACCTCGAGATTGCCGGACTATTCATCCGATCAGAATTACTCTGTGCCACTCTATGACGCTCAGCCAGGGAGGCTGGACGCTAGGTTGCGTTCGTGTTTGTGTGTGAGTTGGGAGAATTGCAAGTGTTTATTTATCAGTTTCTTGAAGAGATCCAGATTGTAGCAAAGAGGAAACACAGACGCTGGAAGAGCATTCCAAAGCATACCAGTGGCATTTAGGAAGGAACTTTGGAAACCACCAGTTCTTGTCACTATGTTCGGTAAGTGTAAGACTAGTTTGTCGGTTGTGGGTGCAGCGGGAATTAGTTCTTTGTGTTCCGAAGAGCAGCAAAAGTAGAGAAGACTAAGTGAATCAATATTACGCCTGTGTTCCATTGATTGCAAGAGTGTCATTGCTTATCAAACTAATTGCTCTTCTTTGAACTGAGTCAATCAAATTTAGAAAGTATTTTGGGGCTCCAACCCGAAGGTATCTGCCATGTTCAAGGATAGGGCGGACTTTATATAGAAGAATAAGTTGTTTATCGTTGGAACACCTCAGTGATCTATATAATCCACCTAGTTTCTTGGATGCGAGACCGGCTTTAGTCTTAATATATTAAATGAATTTGATAATATAAGTACGTTAATTGGATTTATTTGGTTCGTTTCGGCTGCTATCGGTAAAAGGGGGTATAGACATGAGTTAGAGCGTAAAAAGGAGTGCTGTTTCCGTTGTTATGCTTGACCAATTGTCAAAATAAAAATATATATTTACATATATTAGTTATTGCCGTGGATAGATAAATGTAATGCGTTGCAACGAATCAACATTCGCATGCAGCGCTTAGCCATGTCCTATAAACATCTGTCGGTATTCTCTTGTATGTGTTCTCGTAAAAAAAGTGTAGCGAACAGAAATAAGAGACGAAAGATTGTATATCGAGGTTTTCAGTACCAGTCAGCAAGGACTATATCATGCTGATGTCAATATGTTGAGTATTTTAAATAAGAGTACCATTTCCATGAATATAATTTTTTTTTTAAATTACAAAAATATTTTATTGTAATGGATGGTTGATGTCTTCAAAAGTTGCAAGCGTCATAGAGACCACACTTGTGATGTTTACTGCATCACCGTTTGAGGGTAAAAAAACCTCGTAATCAAATAATAGCCTAAGGGAACAAACGCATTAGGGAGTACAAATTAGGGAATTAGGGGAGTACAAAAAAGGGTATAAGGGGAATGAACTAGTCTGGAATGCAGGCGCATAATTGAGCACACTGACAAAGATGGACCTGGCTGGGACAGGTATTTTTTTTGTAAACACATACAGGAGAATACCGACAGATGGTGATAGTAATTCTGAAGTCTCATCTATGGAATTATATGACACTTACTATGGTGTATATAGTTAAACGCTGCATGTGGAGTGTTGATCTGCCGACGTCATAGACTACAGCTCGAGATTCACGCACTATCCTTTATTATTACAGGAATTAACTATGAATGTATGGTCTTCCACCAATTTTAATTAATAGGCTATGACTGGCATTTATCAGGTGATGGATCAAATTCACACCATATTTTAGAGCTCAGAAATCGATTAAAAAATATTTGTTTTTTTTAATCTCCTTCGGGGATCGAACCCACGAACTTTGGCTTGCAAAGCAAACGCTTTGACCATTGAGCTATGACCGCCGGCAGAAGTTGTTGTATTTGAGGCATATTTGGATTCTTTTTTATATAAAGATTAAATGATTAGTTCGATGGACGATTTGATCCCAAATGACGTCACAACAAAAAAACTTAAATAAAAAGATAAAAGTTTAATTAGAGTTTTGTAAATGGAACATATCCTGATGACTAGAAGAGGAACATATATATATATGTATAGAGAGCGGAAACGGAAGAAGATAAAGGATCGTATGAAACGTTTTTGCCTACTATCATATAGAATGGCACAAACTGAATCATCCAACAGTAATCATCCATGTAACTGACAGTCAGCAGGCATTAACTGATGCACTGTTTCCTCTTTGTACGGGAATACATGTAAGTCTTTCTCTAAAATTATCGGTGGGGTCCTTCTGGCTTGATGTTTCTTTGTTCTCAGCGACATGGGCAGCCACCGCCGCGATATTCTCTATACGTGGTCTCCTGTGGTTTTAGTCTGTTCGAGTCGAGTAGCTAAGCAAAGGAATGTTTGCCCAGTTGGCGCGACACGATTAGGAAATCTGCGCTAAAACCACCGAACGATTATTGGTTTAAAAAATTGACACAATTATTCCACGCTCTTGCAAAGTATAACTCTTGTAAGCTGCAGTTGTCTATATTGTGGCTTTTGGATTTAGCCGTGTGTGGCAAATTTCTTTTGACCAATATTTCGACCGCCATTGCAGGGGTTCTCTTCAGGATTGATGATTTACTTGTGAGTTGGCGTCAGATTATATTTTTACGAGCGTTATTGATTAAAAAGATCCTGAAGACGACCCCTGCAATGGCGGTCGAAATATTAGTCAAAAGAAATTCGCCACACACGGCTAAACCCAAAAGCCACAATATCAAATCTGGCCATGGAAACCTACGAAGTTATTGCTGTCTAGTTCACAAATGTCTAATATATATATCTTCCGATAGAGTGATTATTTTGCAGCAGGCTGTATATGAAAGGCTTGCTTTGTAATCGTGATGGCGGGAACTCTCGATTCATCAGTTTGTTTGAATTTTTGAAAATGCAACATTCTTTGAAGTCGTGCTAGTTCCCCCGCTCTCTCTCTCTCTCACTCTAATTGTCTCTCTCTCTCGCCGACTCTTCGTGTCTGTCATTGTCTATGCTCGACTCTCTATTGTTCACTCTCGGTTGTCTATGCACGACAAACAGGGTGACAGCGGTTTCGTATTCAACGGTTCCAAAGTGGAAAAAAACAGTTTTTTTTTATAATTTTTAACCCTTTCATCACGGCGCCGGGCTATGACATTGACAGATCAACACTCCACATTCATCGAATTCCACAGATGAGACTTCTGAATCACTATCACCATCTGTCGGTATTCTCCTGTATGTGATTAACCTTTCATTACGGCTCGGTTTGAATACAAATTAAACTGTCATTAAAAAACTAGTATTTGAAGCATAAATGTACTTATCTGGTCTATTTTCATATATCACATTGGTTCTTGTAACCTTTACCTATTTTTAGCTAAAAAACTATACTAAGAAAGTAGTAAATCGATATATCACGTCAACCGATGTCAACGGTCTGGGAATCTTATGACGGCATATGCCGACAACCGATGCGATGTAGTCAACATTCCTATAACGTTTTATTAAGATCAAATAACATTCTTTCATCATGGTTCGTAAAAGTGCGCAGTGAAATATTTATCAAAAAATTAATGTGCAGTTTTCGTTATGTAAACACATACAGGAGAATACCGACAGATGGTGATATTAATTCTGAAGTCTCATATGTGGAATTCTATGACGCTTATCATGCAGCATATGGCTAAGCGCTACATGTCGAGTGTTGATTCCCCAACGTCATAGACAACAGCCCAATATTCACGCTTCATACTTATTATTTCTAAGCACTATAAATAACCCGGTTGGTGAAAATTTGATCACTCACCCGTAAAATGTCAGTCATAGCCTATTAATCAAAATTGATGGAAGACGAAAGTCGTCCCGTGAAGAGACCACCCATTCATAGTGAATTTCTGTAATTATAAGAATGATGCGTGAATCTCGGGCTTTAGTCTATGACATTGATAGATCAACACATTCAACTATTCCACAGATGAGACTTCAGAATCACGCTATCACCATCAGTCGGCATTCTGCTGTGTGTGCTTACATAAAAAAAATGCTTTAGATTAATATTTTTAGAGACATTTCTCTCATTGATCTTTTCATGGCGCGTTAGGTGACCTTAACTTAATTTTTTAATATAATGCCTTTTGCCAGTTCTTTGACGAATATGGAAATATAAAAACAAACAATTTTTGTCACTTAGTAATTAAATACACACATACAATTATACATTAAATTTTATATGCATCAATTCATTCAGAAAAAATATCGGCAGACGCGGGATTCAAACCACGAGCCTTGCAACCAATGCTCTGTTCTACACACCGCGCTATCCACACTACCATTCTCCGCCTGGACAGATACGCGAAACCCGATGTATATATATATATATACCATTGTTAACATAATATAGCGACAGATGTCTCTGTAGTAATATATTCAGAGTATGTGTATTATCATTTTTATTATTCAATCAGTCAACATTTATTCACAAGCTTTATTTTATATTATTATTAGTGTAGTAGTGCATATTTAATTATTAATAATGTTGAAATATATTCAATGATCTATAAAAGAAGATTAGAGTATTGCAAAATATTCTAATATATATTTTTAAATCCATTTAGCTTTAGACCCGTTTTAAAGGTATTGTTTGGTCACGTCATGAGTGATGTTCCTCATTACGCCGTATGAAGGCAGCTCTTTGTTGTGGGAGTTTAATATTTTTATTGTATTGTTGTGTTCTTATTTTATTATTGTATTTTTCTTATTGTTGTGTTTCTTTGTGTGAGTTTTTTGTCCAGCGATTTCACTCACAAATGTTAAAGACATAAAGTGTCCATAATGATAAAGCTCAAAACAAACTCCCAAACAAAACAGAAACACTTCAATATTTGTGCCCATGATTATGAAAGTGGTGTAAGTCATGTTTCATTCGTTCTGAGATATTTAAAGGTTTGTGTTTTGATGTTGGTTGAAAACCAATGAAAGTGACAACTTTTTTTTGCTATTTAAACACATACAGGAGAATACCGACAGATGGTGACTACAGCCCGAAATTCACGCATCATCCTTATTATTACAGGAATTTGAATGGGTGGTCTTCACGAGACGACTTGCATCTACCACCATTTTTTTTTAATAAATAGGCTACGACTGGCATTTTACGGATGAGGGATCAAATTCACATTAACCGGGGGTATTTTATAGCTCAGAAATAGATCAATTTAAAAAAAAATCTTCGTCGGGGATCGAACACAAGACCTTTGCCTTGAAAAGCAAACGCTTTAACTATTGAGCTATACCCGCCGGAATATTTAGATATTTTAAATTTCTTGTCGAAGATTTTATTAATTCACAACAATATGAACTGAAATAAATTATGCCGGCGGGCATAGATTAGTGGTTAGAGCGTTTATTTGCCAAAGCGAAAGTCGTGGGTTCGATCCCCGACCGAGATGATGAACACCTCGTTTTTATTTCGATTTTTTGACTCAGTATCGGCTTTAGACCCTACGGCGCTCTAGGACATTTTTTTCTGGAGCCCCATATTGTTTATATTTAAAAAAATCTAAGGAAGATTGGTTGCCCTCGCTACCCCTGGCTTATTCGACGCCCTGGGGCACCGACCCACTTCGCCAACCCCTAAAACCGGCACTGTCTTGACTGACGCTACTTTCATAATTATGAGCACATTTATGTCTACATCTTTTAGAGACACTTCTCTCGCGGATCTCTCCATGGCGCGTTGGGTGACCTTTATTTTATGGGTTAGACTTGCTGTTAGATTCCACGTCTCTGCGCCTTAAGTTAATACAGGGAGGATGCATTGGTTTGACGCCTTTAGAATCCGAAACGAGGATATCCGAAGAAGAACTTAAATAATGGAGGCTACACAACGAATAAGCACACTCAAGTGGCAATGTGACATATCTGTCGAAGAGACGACGGTCGATGGGGAAGAAGAGTGGCGCCCAAAAACTGGTGACCCTGCAAGATGGACTGACGACATAAGAAGTATAGTAGAAGCTGGATGCGGAAGGCGGAAGAGCACGGAGACTCAGGCCTATGTTCAACAGACAAAGGCTGATGATGATGATGTTAACAGTAGTTAATGTTTTTTTACATATATTGTGGTACTTCAACGATAAACAACTTTTTCTTCTATATGAAGGACAAATCCGACATATCCTTGAATACGGCAGTCACCTTTGGATTGGAGCCCCAAAATACCTTCTTAACTTATTTGACTCAGTTCAAAGAAGATGAATTCGTTTGATAAACAATGAAACTCTTACGTCTAACCTGCAATCAATGGAACACAGGCGTAAGATTGGTTCACTTAGTCTTTTCTACCGCTATTACCACGGTCGCTGCTCTTCGGAACTTAAAGTACTAATTCCTTCTGCACCCACCCACAGCCGACAAACTCGTCTTACGCTTGCTGAACATTCATACACGGTTAATGAGTACCGACCGAGAACTGATAGTTTCCAAAGTTCCTTCCTTAATGCCACTAGTAAGCTTGAGAATGCTCTTCCAGCGTCTGTGTTTCCTCCTTCCTACAATCTCTTCAATAAACAGATAAATATATACTTGCAATATCCCCAACCCACACACAAACACGAACAAAACACACGTTCCGAGTGCACTGGTCTTGACCGGCTGTGCTCTCCTGCATGCGATTACATAAAAAAAAAGCATTATCATATTTTCATTCCCTTTGGTCGCGTAGCGTCTAGCAACGAAGCACTTATATCTCTATTACGCACAACGTTATTAAGCGGTCGTTGTACTGTAATGATCGTTTCAAGCGAATTAGTTTCAAAGTTGATTACACCAGAAATAGCTTCAGAAATCATTTTCAAGGAAAAATTATTACAGACATGAATGTTTATTTATAAACTGATTCTTTTGAGTCATCGCAACGCCTTATGGCCACCACTTAAGCAGGGCAGCATTCAGTCATTTTGCAACTCTTTCCGCGAAGCCATTTTAGATTTGTCATACATTTTTTGTTGTTGCTGGCCTTGAAAATGAGAGACTCTGAATCGCATCAGAGGATTTCATTACTCCAAAGGAAGGCCTCCCAACTGGCATGAACCTTGACTGGCGGACCTGGAAATCCCTGAACAGATTAAGAACCAGAGTTGGTAGAACAAAGGACAACCTCGAGCGGTGACAATAGAGACACTATTGTGTGACTGTGGAGACGACCTCAAACCTAAGATCCTGCCCCATGTGCCCAACAAGCTGCACTTCTCAGGACCTAATGCTGGGCAACGCACGAGCTATCGATGTCGCCAGATACTGGTAAAAAATAATTTAACGTCGCTGACACGACGAAGAAGAGAACAATAAAAGATTAGAGGCCTTTGAGATGTGGTCTTACAGAATAATACTCGGAATTTCCTGGAGAGACCACGTCACGAGTAATGAGATTCACAGCATAATCAAAGAATATAGGCACCCAGTAAGAACCATCTCAGAGAGAGGATCGGTCACATCATGCGCTACGATGGTCTTCTTCGCGACATGCGAAGAAGACCATGCTTCTTTGCGACTGCAGAGGGCGCCCTAGACAGGATTATTTGGAGCAAGTGTTCGAGGACATGAGTTGCAGTTCTTATGCTGAGCTAAAGATGGTTGCAGAAGATCGAGAAGAGTGGAGATCAAATCAAACCACCGGATTGATAATAAGAAGAAGTTATACATTTTTAGACAAAAATAAAATCGATTTCAAAGCTTCATATACCGCCGGTTAATGTAAATTTGGTCCCGAAAGATGGTGATAATGAAGCATAAATATCACGTGTGGATTCTATGACGCTTACTTATGGTACATATGACTAAGCGCTGTATGTGAAATGTCAATCCGCTAACGTCATGGATCAGCCCGACATTGACGCATCATTCATTTACTGCAGAAATTTAATATGAATGGGTGGCGTTTGCGGAACGATTTATGCCACCAATTTTTATTAATAGGCTATGACTGGTATTTTACGGATTAGGGATAACATTCAAACAAACCGTAGATATATTGTATTATGAAGCTTAGATATCGATATTTTTATTTTGTAATCTGCCGGTGGGTATAGCTCAGTGCTTAAGGCGTTTTTTTGACAAGCTGAAGGTCGTGGGTTCGATCCCCGATAGAGATGGGAAAAAAAATATTTGTCATCGATTTCTATGATCTGAAATACACCGGTTGGTGTGAATTTTATGCCTTACCGGCAAAATGCCAGTCATAACATTTTAATCAAAATTTGTTGTAGCCGAAATTTACAATGAATTCCTGCGTTAATAAGGATGATGCATGAATGTCAGGCTGTAGTCTACGACGTTAGCGGATCAACACTCCACATGCAGCGGTTATCCATATGTAGAATGGTAAGCATAGAATCCACAGATGAAAACATCAGAATCACTATCACCATCTGTTGGTATTCTCCTGTCTGTGTTTATTGTTCTATCTAATGTGTAAATTGTTGTATTATATCCTGTATTATATATTTATATATATATCCGTTGTATTATATCCGTATCTGCTTAAATTGTTCTATTATATCCTGTTTCAAAATCGAATTAAATATTTATATTTGTAATGTTTCTGGAAGAAAATAAATTGAAATTGAAATTTACATTAACAAAAATAGATAGGTCGCTGCATTGGTCAGATCAAGCTCCACCTTAATATCAAATGGTCCAAGCCTCGGGAGCATCGGGGTAATTCCAAACTGGATCCTGGTGAATTGGCAGATTCCAATGTTTCATTTTAAATGCCACCAGTAAGCATTGGAATGCTCTTCCAGCGTCTGTATTTCCTTTCTCCTAAAATCTGGACCATTTCAAGAAACAGATAAATATACACTTGCAATCTCTCCAATCCAAATTCATAAAAAAAAAAACAGAATATTTGTAGAACAATGTCATAAATGCGGCACTGTTTGGTGTTAATTCGGTGGTTCATATAATAAAAACAGACGGATTAACATCATATATAGTAGCTACAGTATGAGCAATGGATTTAATCTAAAATGTGCCAAATTAGCTTCACTTTAGAGATTAGAGCAGACTTTTAGAGCGATTAGAACATCTGTCTTGTACAGACGTATGTCAGAAACACAAATATTGCTTCACAGCGTGTATATAAATATATTTTTATGTAAACACATACGGGAGAATACAGACAGATGTTAATAGTGATGCATAAGTCTGATCTGTGGATACTATGACGCTTTGTGTAACATAGTGTTACACATGGCTAAACGCTGCATGTGGAAGTTGATTCTTCGACGTTATAGACTACAGACTTTCATGCATCATCCATATTATTACAGGAATTCACTTTGAATAGGTGGCGATCACGGGACGACTTTCATCTACCACCAATTTTGATTGATAGGCTATGACTGGCATTTTACGGCTGAGGGAACAAATTAACAATAAATGCGAGTATTTATATGTAGCTTAGAAATAGTTTTTTTTTTTTAATTTTTATCTCCTTCTGGTATCGAACCCACGACCTTCCGTATGGTAAACAAACGCTTTACCACTAAGCCATACACACCGGGTTTTTACCTCGTACGTGTATGTACTCGCTAGTATTTAGGTCGGCGTATTGACATGCCTGTGTTAAGTAACGCCAGGTGTGCCTTAAAATACTAATACGTTTTCATTTAAATATATTCGGCATAGAATTCTTGTGTGTTGATGATACTCAAATGACTAATGCGCATATTTGAGTATAAGCAATTAAAACGATCGATTGCTATGCTACGAGTCACGGGTTCGATCTTCGGTAAGCTTAAAATTAAAAAATATATATATAATAATTATCACCAAGTCGGCTCCCTTAACTGGAGCATTTGGACATCATGAACTGCCACCACAAAGCTCTATCAGACGTCGTGGTTCTCGCCTCAACCCATGTCAGTTATGTTTCCTGATATGTATAGTTTCTATGGCCTTCTAGAACGGCGTGAGTTAGGGGCTTGAAGAAAAGACTGCTGTAGTCTATGAGTATGCTACCCTGCTGCATCCTTAAATATATATCCCAAATAGGTCCACCTCGCCTATTGACTGATTATATTTTAGAAACCTTGTCCGTTCTCTCAGCTCGTTATTCCTTAAAATGTCAAGCCACTGTATCCCCAGTATTCTACGCAGTCATCTGTTTACAAAACCTATTTAACAGCTGCATTGGTTCTATACCATATGTCATATTATTACAGATATATAAATCACTATTTTTCTTCACGACTGTGAATCTCACCAAGAGCCAATACAGCCGTGTGGTGAGATTCGAGATCAGATGTCTGCAAAGAATACTGGGTGTACGATGGTTTGATGTTGTGAGGAATTACGAGGTGAGACAGCGCACAAGGCATCCCTCCATACTACAGTCAATTGAGAGGCTTCGGGGACCTGATTGGGACACGTACTGAGAATGCAACAGGAGAACATAAGCTACAGCTGCACTTTCTTCAAGCCCCCGGGCTCGCGCTATCGTGTAAGGCCGCCGGGAACTATACATAAAATGTACTCGGCGTAGCTGCGATAGACGGAGCTGACTCAGGATGTGATGAAGATTATAACGGCTGACAGAGCTTTGTGACGGCGATTCATGAATGCCATATGCCCTAGTTAAGGAGCAAAGAACTTGCTTAGAAGCATGATTCACGTTTATTTTCAATATAAGACTTCGGTTTTCCCGACCGTAACATGTTGTATCGTGGGCATCGGTCGGACGGGGACTGCGGACACGGGGCTGACAGACTGGCACATTAACACTCAGCGCCCCAAAGAATTTCGCGGCTAAATAATAAACTAAAGCTTACAGTTGCACCAACATGAAATGAAGCAACTGTCAAAAAAAATAAAATGGCGTATGCAAACGCCGTATATTTTTATTTAAAATTATAACTAACATTATTAGATGTGCATGTCAGGCGAGCGAACAAAAATAAGAGACAAAAGATCGCATATCGAGGCTTTTCGGCATCAGTCTATTAAATCAAGCTGATATCAATATAAATCTATCGCAAATTTACTGATTTTGACCATTCGTGATTATTTGAAATGCCTAGTTTAAAAAGAAATGTTTTCTAAAGTAACTTAAAAAAATATATATATATATCAGATTTGTATCGATGATCTGGTAGTTCCGCTTTCACACTCAGTGCATTTCATTACTCGGTTCTTCTTTTCAATATACCTGTATGTAAATACATACCTGCAGTGTTCGTTAGAGCAAACTACGTTGCTTGAAATACGTTCAGTATGCCACTGCGCTGGTTAGATGGTGGTTGTGTTCTCAAGCAAATAAAAAAAACATATACAATTATACGAACAGTCCACGTGAAAATTCTACCGTAAAGAAAACGTTAAAAAAAATACAAGTAGTTAATTCAAAAGTTAAACTTGCTTTTAATGACCTTAAAACTAAGTGTTTGTTTTTGAAGTGTCGCTCTGTTATTACAAATGTTCCAATACTATGGGAAAAACCTTGGAATTAATGTTTTTCTGCATTGAATTTATATTTCGTTATTCTAAAATCAAGTGATTCATCGTAAAAATAATACTATTTATTTATTTTATGGTATAATTGAATTTTTAAATGGTTTTACTGTGCGTCAAAACTGATACAACATATGATCCATTTTAAATATATGAATAGTTACTATCTTGATATTGTGGCTTTTGGGTTTATCCGTGTGTGGCGAATTACTAATTTCCAATATTTCGACTGCCATTGCAGGGGTCTTCTTCAGGGTTGACGACTTAAATGACTGAAGAAGACCCCTGCAATGGCGGTCGAAATATTTTAAATTAGTGATTCGCCCAAAAGCCACAATATCAAATCTGGCCGTGAAAAACTTAGAAGTTATTTAAGTTACTATCTTGTATTATTATGGATCACTCTGTGAACTGTTAGTTCACTAGAATACTGCGGTTTCGCCTACAATGTGAGCTGTATGCTGTATTTATACATGCTGTTTGTTTATACACGTTGGTAATTGATTAAGCTACCATGGAAGACGAAACTACAGTCTTCAAGCGAGTGAATAAACAATGTTAACTGTGATCCATATTAAAAAAAAATAGATTGTATTTATATGTTAAAATAATATATGCTATTAATATAGAAAATATAAAAAATGCAAGGTTTATTGTTTTTTTCGTTCCATATCTGGAACATATGGTCATTACAAATTGCCGCCACTTAGTTCTGTCAGTTACCTATATCAGTGTCTCATCCAAAGACATCTTTGCTCACTAACGTCCACTTGGAAATATAAATGGTTCCTAGCGACCTTCGGGGCTTGTACTTGAAAAAGCGGTATCTGTAGTATCAATGTATATTTTTTTGGTAAATTAGTAATCGGATTATCATATGCCATGGAGGTCATTGGAAACCGTACATGTGTCCAGGTGGTCTCTCGGATGCACAGATATCTAGGGACGCGCTACATAAAATGGCAACTGACATTTTTTTTATGTAATCGCATTCAGGAGAGCACAGCCGGTCAAGAACAGTGCACTCTATGGCGCTCAGCCAAGGAGGCTGTACGCTGCATGCGGGAAACGTGTGTTGTGTTCGTGTTTCTGTGTGGGCTGGGGAGATGAAAGTTTATATTTATCTGTTTCTTGAAGATATCCAGATTGTAGGAAGGAGGAAACACAGACGCTGGAAGAGCATTTCAAAGCTTACCAGTGGCATTAAGGAAAGAACTTTGGAAACTGCCAGTTCTTGGTCGACGCACATTAACCGTGTATGGATGTTCGGCAAGTGTAAGACGAGTTTGTCGGTTGTGGGCAAGAGGAATTAGTTCTTTAAGTTTCGAAGAGCAGCGACCGTGGTAATAACGGTAGAAAAGACTCACAACCTTAAGCATGTGTTCCATTGATTGCAGGTTAGACGTAAGAGTGTCATTGTTTATCAAACAACATAACTTAGTGACGGCAATTTGAGGTGACTATATGTTACAGATATGGGAGGAAAATTTTCGTTACTTATAACAGTCAAGGAAAATGCTATTTTTATATGTATATAACGCAAGATATTATATAGTTTTCATTTTTAAAGTGTACATTGATTTATTAGTGTTTTAAAGCTTGATACGCTACAGTGAAGTGTTACCCAAACAGTGTTCTCACCTATGACTCATACTAAAAACCCTGCACACCTGTGAGTAATGACTTACTTGTCACGTAATACGGTCAGTGATTAGTGTTGTTAAACAAAACATACAATGTGATAATAAAACTAGGTTCAAGGAACCCTTGCAAGTAAGTACCTATTTTGAAGTTCTACTAATTATCACCTAGTATCATCATCATTCTATTCCATTCTTCCTTTCGGCTGTGAATTTTGGCATCTCAGCAAAAGCCAATGCAGCCAAATAATGGGTTTCGAAAACTGGTGTCTGCGGTGAATACTGGGATTGCGATGGTTTGACTTTGTGAGGAATGACGAAGTGAGAGAGCGGACGAGGCAGCCTTGCATACTACAGTATGTGAAGAGGCGAAGGTGGACCTGCCTGGGACATGTCCTGAGAATGCCGGCAGCTACGGCTGCCTTTTCTTCATGCCACCGTCCCGTTCCCCAGTATGGTACATATGGCCGTCATTAAATGCCGCCACAGAGCAATGTCAATCGCCGAATGCTACGACCTTCTAGTACTCACACATCGAAAAACTATAGAAACAGCATTTCTACTCGTATGTTTTTATGTTTTTAGATTTCACTTTGAGATCCATTTTAAATATTAAATATATAAATACTTCCTACAACTTTCAACAACAAGTTAAATAACATTAAGTTGCCTGCGGGTATGGCTTAGCTTGAAGCTTAGATTGAAATTAAATCACTCTGGCTGAGATTAAAAAAAAGTTTTTTAATCAAACTCTAACATCTATATATACCACCGGTTGACGTAAATTTAATAGTGTGATGATTTTTATCCGGTAAAAATGCCAGTCATAGCTTACCAATAAAAATTAATGATACACTGTGAATTGGTGAAAAATTGGCAAACCCATTCACAGCGAGTTTCTCCAATAAATGGATGATACGTGAATGCCGGGCTAATCCATGATGTTGGCGGAACACTTCACATGCAGCGCTAAGCCATATGTAACATGTACAGGTGAGACTTTCGCATCACTATCACTGTCTGTCGGTATCCTCCGATCGTTACAACATATGTATTTACGTGGAAAAAAAGTACTTGAAGTCTATTGTTTTCGATTGACCGCCGATTTGCTTTTGGCCGTCGCAGCGGCCACCAGAAAAAGCCCTCACAATAACTGATTACGTCTTCACAGCTATCGATTCACACAGTAACAATAAGAAACGAAGTAACTTACATAATCGCTTTCTTTAAAAAGTAAAAAAATGATATTTGTTCGCTCATCCATCTCTGAATCCAATCACTTAGTCGCGGCATATTTCTTATCCAATAGACTTCTCGACAGGTAAATATAATTAGTTTCGAAATTCTCACAGGTATCATTGAAAATTGCATTTTTTATATTTCACCGTAATAAATAATAACCTAATCTAATCAAAATACAGTGGTACCTCGACATACGAGTGTTCCGGAACCGAATGGTAGCGATACCGAAATTACAGCATCAGCTTATATGGTGATGCCGGAATACCAAGTATCCGACACTGAGGATAAGACCAAAGACCGGAGATGAGTTGGTACTAATTTATTTAATGCGAGTCCCCCTTCTATACCCTAATTTACAACATGAGTAAGCAATTAAAAATAATATTAATACATTTGAATGTTTATCATTTGAAGGATTTTTAATCGATTTCTGAGCTCTAAAATACCCCCGGCTGGTGTAAAATGTCAGTCATAGCCTATTAATTAAAATTGGTTGTAGACGAGAGTCGTCTCGTGAAGACCACCCATTCATAGTAAATTCCTGTAATAATAAAAGATGATGCGTGAATCTCGGGCTGTAGTCTATGACGTTGGCGGATCAACACTCCACATGCAGCGTTTAGCCATATACACCATGGTAAGCGTCATAGAATTCCACAGATGAGACTTCAGAATTACTATCACCATCTGTCGGTATTCTCCTGTATGTATTTACATAAAAAAAAAATCGCTTGCTCTCGGCGGCTCGTATCTCAAAAAACTCGTGTGTTGAGGCAGTCGTATGTCAAGGTACCACTATATAATTATTTTCGAAATTCTCACAGGCATCCTTGAAAATTGCTTTTTTGTAATTCACTTTGTATTAAATAATAATCTAATCTAATCATAATATTATTCCCTTCTATGTGGCCTGTATTTCTTTGTGTAACTAATTCAAGGCTTTGCCAGCAAGTTAAATCAATTGGCAGTAAATAAAATTAATCGACAGTAAACTAAATCAATTGGCAGTGTCCACTGTGTCAGTAATTGAATGGATTCGATTAAATATATTCGTAGAATGGCAACTTATTGTTTTGGTAGTATTTAATTCAGTTTTTGGCTGTAAGTATTTAGCAAACGGTTAGTAATAAATGCATAAAAAGGTGAGGTAAAAGTAATCATTTGGCCATATCATATTATATAGAAAAATATCAATCGGTGCTAAAAAAAAAAAAATTGACAGGAAATAAATAATGAATGGTAATTACTAATAGGTAAGGTTAGGTTTTCATTTAATGGGTTAATTGTTCATACATCTTACATTAATTTTACAAATACATATTTAATATTAATTTGCCGGCGGGTATGGCTCAATGGTCAAAGCGTTTGCTTTGCAAGCCAAAGGTCGTGGGTTCGATCCCCGACGAAGATTTAAACAAAAGGATTTTTAATCGATTTCTGAGCTCTAAAATACCCCCGGTTGGCGTGAATTTGATCCTTCACCCGTAAAATGCCAATCATAGCATATCAATTAAAATTGGTGGTAGACGAAAGTCGTCCCGTGAAGACCACCAATTCATAGTTAATTCCTATAATAATAAAGGATTATGCGTGAATCTCGGGCTGTAGTCTATGATATTAGCGGATCAACACTCCACATGCAGCGCTTTAGCCATATGCACTCATGGTAAGCGTCATATAATTTCACAGATGTGAATTCAGAATAACTGTCATCATCTGCCGGTATTCTCCTGTATGTGATTGCATAAAAAATAACTGCTATTTTAATTTTATAACTGACCACATTTATAATAACACAGTGGATACTGCCAATTTATTTATTCACTTACAGATTATTGAATTACAATATTTAGTGAACAAAGAAATACTATCATATGGCGGCGTCATGTCATGCCGTGTTGAAATATGTCGCTTACAATTGTCACGTTACCTCCGAACGTTACAACAATATATTACTTTACATACGCCACGTAACATTGGAGCGTTCTGTTGGAGGCCAGGTCCTCTGTTTGCAAAGAACAAACAATTTTAATCAAGATTGTTAGAACGGTTTCAGTTGCTATTGTGTAACTACTCCAAAAAAACTGATAACACATCCAGTGTCGGCTTGGTATATATTTTAACATCCTCCTCTCTTTCAAAAGGTTGTTGTACCGTCGCGTGAGGGCATGATGGCTTTTTCTGAAGCACGGCTATTGAGTTTACTCTTATTTATTTAAAAAAAATAAAAAAAAAATACCAGATTTGAACTATGGCATGTGAGTTACGGCTAGGAAGAACGGTCATTAAGCGGGACCGACTCAACCTCGACCAGCTTTTAAGAACCACGTGGGAAGTGATACTTTGCTTGATCGCTACATCCTTGAGTGACGTCATAAGAAAGCTTGATTCCTTCGTAGTCCTCTGTTTTGAGCGGCGTCTCAGGGATGCACGGTTCTCTCGTCGACCACTGTGTGTCAGTGACGCTACGTGGAAGCTCAGTTTCCGATAGCTACATTAGCGCTGTCGGTTAGCTTTATCTAGGTATCAATATCTAGTTTCACCATCACCGTGTCCGCTCTCTTAACAGAAGCATATGTCCGTCAAAAACTGTTATCACAAAACTCACCATGGATCTCAACCCTCGTCTGTTCTGCCTGTTACAAGTACATTCTATGTATAGTTTCCGACGTGATATGTATCACATTCTACAAATGCTATTCATTGCCTATCAATCAAAAATTGTATGATACGTGAAAGCCTGGCTGTGGAAACTTTAAAGACGTTGGCGGATTATCACTCCACGTATAGCGCTTAGCGATCCTCACAATGTTTATAAATATATATAACACATTGAATATTTAAATATATAGTAGATTTGTATGTGTGTAGTGGTAAGTAGGCCAATGGGGTGATTGACCTGATGCTCCGATTCTTATGCAGTGACTCATAAGAAGTAGTTTCACTTATTGACATTCCTTAAATGTCACGTGTCATTTACTAGTCACTAATAAAGCATTGCTGAGAACACGTATTAATATAAATAAGACCCAGTGCAGCAGCAGTGAGATACAGATCACGCACTCACCAGCGCGGGTCAGACCATCGAGAGGGTCGAGTGTTTCAGATATCTAGGTGTGCAGGTCACTGAGAACGGAGGCCTGCATAAGGAGATCGCTTCGCCACTTAAGAATGCAAGAACATATTTTTGTTCCATGCGCAATATCTGAAACTCGCAGCTTTACTATAAGTTCCTTCAGAATATTCGTACATTAAAAATACGTTTTCTTCAATGTGATACATATATCATATTCGTAATATATATTCGTATAGTCTTCTCGAGTGTAGTTATAAAACTTTAACGTTCTCTAGCGATTAAACTATCAATTTAACGACAAAACTTTCTATTTCAAAATTGTAATACATTTAATATTGTAAATTTTTGTATTATGTCATTTTTTGTCAAGTTATAAATTTGCATTATTTTTGCATAAGATCGAAAAAAAAAAGTCAAAAAATTAGTCTTTCTTTTGGTTTTTCATTAAAGAAACATAAATTTATGGATTAACAGAAAAATATTTTATGCCAAAAATGAGTATTGATAAATTTCCTAAGTTTTATTTTCTTAACAATTTTTTTGTCAATGAACTGTTTAGGCACTAGTGACTAGAGTCAAATTAAAATGATTTATATTTTTTCTTGAATAGTAATGTAGTGACTGAGAATTCCTTCGATATGGTCCTGATGAAAGTGTTCAGCAAATACCCGTATTGTTCTTAGATCCATCTGCAGTCATGTGATAACTCTCAGTACTCTTCAGAGTGTCAACTGTGATCTTATTGAGGTGAGAATGATCCCAATTCGGAGCATACGGGCGACACTAATATCCGCCTTAAAGTAGTAATAGATTGGACTTATCCCGTAGTACATACAAATCTAACTAATACTCGTAACTAGCACAGCATCATCATCATCATCAGCATCCGTAGGCGTATTCTCCAAGACATTTTATTTTATCAAAAACTTCATCAGCCTGTGTCCGTCCATTGTTGAATGAAGGCCTCCTGCATAAGTCTCAATCCTCTTCGATCCTCCGCCTTCCGCATTCAGGTCACTCCCGCTATTCTTCTTATATCGTCAGTCCATCTTGCAGGGGGTCGGCCAATGCTTCGTTTGTCAGTTCTTGGGCGCCATTCCAATAATTTTCATCCCCATCGACCGTCGTCCCTTCGCCAGGTATGTCCTGCCCATTTCCACTTGAGTGTGCCTATTCGTTCAGTAGCATACACTACTTGAGTTCTTCTGCATATTTCCTCGTTTCGGATTATATCTTTTAGCGACACTCCGAGCATGGATCTCTCCATAGCACGCTGGGTGACTTTTATTTTGTGGGTATATATATCACGGGAAGGCCTTCAGCCACTCTCTAACAAATAGCTTTTTGCGTGCTTCCAGTAACGGGTCCCCATCTGGGTTTCCAAAAACAGGACGGGACAGGGAGGGTTTTCACCAAGCGGGTATATATATCAATTTAATAACGCCTGCCATTCCAGCAAGCCATCTAGCAGAAGGTCGGCCAACGCTCCGTTTGCTAATTCTTGGACACCACTCCATCACTTAACATATCTTTGACAGATATGTCACATTGCCACTTGAGTGTGTTTATACTTTCGGATATTCTCTGTATATTATTTTAGACACTCTTTCCATGGATCCCTCTGTGTCCATTCTACTCCCGCTTTTCTTCTGATTTCATCAGTCCATCTTGTCAACCAACATTTTATTTGCTAGTTCTCGGATGCCACTCTAACGATTTCTTCCACATCGACCGTCATTTCTTCGACAGATATGTCACATTGCCACTTTTGAGTGTGCGTATTCTGTGAGTAGCCTCCATTACTTGAGTTGTTCTTCGAATATCTTCGTTTCAGATTCTATCTTTTAGAGACACTTCTCCCATGCATCTCTCCATAGCACGCTGGGTGACCTTTATTTCATGTGTAAGATCTGCTGTTAGATTCCACATCTTTGCCCCATAATTTAATACTGGGATGATGCATTTGTTAAAATCATTCGTTTTAAAACATTGCAGAATTTTCGCTTTAAAAATGTACTCAAGTTTTTCAAATGCTGTCCATCCAGTTGTATACGCCTGTCGATTTCTTTTAAGAAGTTATTTCGCCCTAGTTGGATTACTTGTCCCAGATAAGTTTATTAATATACAACCTCAATTTGTAATGCTTCAGTGGTAATAGGCTTAATAGATAAGTTGGGTAACCTGTAGAACCTGCGACCTGAACTATTTGGTACTTAAGAGCAGCTCAACCCATACATTTTATCTATTGTTGCGTTGCGTTTAAGGTTCCATGATAACGAATCTGTTTAATTTTTCCAACACTCAGTCAATACAGTAAGACCTAGTTTCAACATTCTATAGAAAAAGGAGTTTATTTATAAATTTCATATATTTTTAAAAATAGCGTTTTATTTTTAATCATTAAAATTGTGGAATTGCAATAAGAATTGCTCCCATAATTATAAAATTGGTGTACTCTTCTACCTCCTCCTCTCTAAGTTTGTTATTTCGATTGCGTGGTGGCAGGATGAGGGGTAGATCAACAACACAAAGACTTTTTCTGAAGCATATTGATATATATATTTCAATAACTTTACAAATTTCTGGCTCGGACCTAGTCACAGAATTCAGGACGGGCCAACGACAATATGCTCGCCGCCGTCGGTACACAGCTGACTGGGCGCCGTGATCGGTGACACCAAGCGCCGCAAGCGGCGATCTATATAACTAACGACACACACACTGGACTTGTCCAAAATGCCAATATGGCAACATACATGTACGACAAGCGCACATAAATAAGAGACAAATGATTGTATATCGAAGTTTTCAGTACCAGTCAGCAAGAGCTATATGTCATGCTGATGTTAATATTTAAAGGTTTGCGTATTGATGTTGGCTTAAAACCGTTGAAAGTGACAATTTCATTTTGCATAAAGTTCTACATTTATTTTTTTTTAATATATGTTGGATGAAGATTACATTGACTTACAGCAATATGAAAGGAAATGAATGAATAACATTTTTTTTTTTCTATTTCTTTAAAGCGTCACTTTCATAATTATGCGCAATAATTCCGCTAAGTTTCATTGCAATCGGACGAACGGTACGGCAACGCATAAAATACGAACAGCCATGCATTGATTTTAATTTATATTATAATTAATTTCTTTCAAATCTGTTATATACATTAATATCAATTATATGGAAATTTACATTTTAAAACTACTGCCGCGTAAAAGAAAGATAGCGGTCAACGAGTGAGCACTGTACTTTATCTTTCTGTATGAAAACCACCTGCTTTTACGAAATTAGGGTGCGGACAGTACGATACACTAAACCTTCCCATAACGCACGAATTTTTAAATTTGTATAGATTTTTTTTTTCCAAAGAGTTTGTATTGATATTTCATAAATAATCCCTTCTGTTTTGCTATTTTAAGGTTGAACCACCTAAGACTAAATGGTCTTAGCGTCGAGAGTATCGGGCTAATCGTCTAATTAAAACGTTATTGAAGGTTCAACTCTAATATTTGCGGTGAATTTTCATATAACGGTCCCTTCTATGATGTCTTTTTGGATAGAACCGCCTCGTAAGACTAAATGGTTAAGCATCGGGAGCATCATCCTATGTTCATTAAAAGCCTTTGTCGGTCCACTGTTAACCTTAGGCCTCCCGTGTGAGTCTCCATCTTGTTCGATCTTCTGCCTTGCGCATCCAGGCTACTCCTGCTAATCTTATAATGTCGTCAGTTCATCTTGCAGGGGATTGGTCAACGCTCGAATGTAGACATAGACTCACACCTTCTATCAGATATAAATATATTTTTTTTTTAGATTTTATCCCACAATTGTTTGTTGTGTTTTATACATGTCGTACGTTTGTACCACATGTTTCGGCCACGTCGAGTGGCCATTTTCAAGTCAGTTAGTAAAATGAGTGTTGGCTCTGTATAAAGCAAAGAGTGAGTGAAAAGGTGGATATGAATTGTGTGATGGGTATGTGTGTTTTGGAAATCATTAGTGTAAAAGGGAATTCGTTAAAAAATAACACGTATAATTCCATGTTTCGGCCATTTGACGCGGCCGAAACATGTCGTCTACAAATGTATTATGGGATGAATTCAAAAAATTATTTTATTTATATCTGATATTGAGGAATTACACCATGAATAATCGATCGAAAAAATCGAAATAATTACACCTTTGTATGTATGCGTGTCAGACGAACGAACAAAAGTAAGAGATGAATGATCGTACATCGACGTTTTCGGCACCAGCCTGCAAAGGTGATATCATCACGTTATGGAAGGGTTACCTGTACACTATACAGGATTTTCTATTAGGTTATCATTGTTATCGGCATTATTTCGGCCTTATCTTGACTTGCTCTTTGATAACAGACCAACTGATTCCGAATTATATCCAACAAACAGATATCAACCATGAGCGTGTGAAGTGATAGTATTAAAGTGATAATTGCTTATAAACGTGAATTGTTTCGATATTAAACCAACAGTAAGAATACGACTATTTTCATTATGTTATTGTTACTATTAAGTAGTGGCCTGTGTTTCTTTGCTCACTAACTAATGCAAGGTTTAAGCAGTAAGTTAAATTAATTGGCAGTCAAGAAAATTAATCGGCAGCTTACTAAATAAATTGGCTGTATCCACTGTTTCACTATGAATGTGGTCAGTTATAAAATTATAATGACAGTATTGAATTCAATGTAAAAAAATAATGTAAAATGAGTGAATAATTTACGCATAAAATGGAAACCTAACTTAACCTATTATTAATTACCTATAATTTATTATTTCCTGACTAATTTTTTTTATTACTTACCTTTTTAGGTATTTATTAGTGAGCGTTTGTCAAGTAATTACTGCTCATTAATTGAATTAAATACTGACAAATTTGTTGCCTTAAGTTGTCTTTTTTTTAAAGCATTAACATTGAGATCCATGTCAAATGTTAAATAGTTTATTTATTGTTTTAACATGGATCAGACTAATCACTAGTTGTTTACTTTGCTGAATACCGCATTTCTGCCGTCAATGAAAGTTTCATCAGTTGTCAATAATTCATAAACGTACTGTATGTTATAACATCTCCTCTCTTTAAAAGAAAATAAAATAAAACAGTCGTGTGGTGGCAGGATGAGGAGCAGATTAACAACACAAATACTTTTTTTGTCTCTTATTTTTGTTCGCTCGCCTGACATGCACATCCAATAATGTTAGTCTTAATTTTTTATATAATACACGGCTTTTTCATACGCCATTTTAATTGTTTTGACAGTTACTCCATATCATGTTGGTTCAACTGTCAACTTTAGTTTCTGATTAAGCCGCGATAATCTTTGGAGTGCTACATGTTACTGCTAAAGAGGGTTGCAAAGGATCGAGAATAGTGGAGATCGAGACACAAGATTTTATTGCTACAAACCAATCTACCGGATTGATTCTACGAAGAAAAAAACATCTTGATCATAAACATTTTTTAAAATCAATATAAAGTTCCAAGCAACATTAAATAATTATAATGAAAGAAAAATAAGCTTGTACCTGAATTAGAAAGAAGACATTAGAGTTTGTCTCACATGTGAAGTTAGTAGGCTTTTTTAAGTTCTTTGTGAAGTTCAATGTTTTCATACTTAAATTGATGTATTCGATAAGTTAATTTTTCCATCTCTTCCTTCCAGGGTACGATGAGGTCTTGCTGCAGATGGACAGTCTTCATCATAGTGGGGCTGTTCTTTATGAACCTGGCTGTGGTCGACTCTCAATACCAATCACAAGTTAGAAGTGAGTCCTACGTCTGTTCTACATTTGAAACTTATATAAGTCGGTGTCTCGGATATCTACGTACAAATTTCTGAGAGCGGTGGTCTGTAGAATGAGCTCCTTTCCCGCATTGGGAATGCTGTATAATGCTATGGACAATACTAGTCTCCAGCGGAAAATATGCGACACAAGCCTGGAGTCGATCAGACCATTGTAATCAAGTAGATACTGCCATAAATGTTGCATGCAGAGTCGTCACAGGCTGCCTCAAAACCACACCTATTTCAAAACTATACCCCTTGGCTAGTATTTTACCACCAAACATAACACGCAAAGTTAAATGTGCCGAAGTGAAGCGTAAGGTAATCAACCAACCGTCCGACTGCTTGTATATCTGAAGTCGCGAAGTAATTTTCTGAATTCCACACAACCTCTCACACCTGGACCTGAAAAGAAGAAACTTCAGCTCTAGACTTCTCTTAACAAACCGCATCAGAAGATTACTTCAAAAGAAACTTGACTGGCGGACCTAGAAATCAGACAGATTAGAACCAGAATCGAGTTGGGAGGTCCCAACCGCAGACCTGCATACCGCAGTCCGTTATTAGCATCATAGAGTCACTGGATTGATCTAAGATCCACACAACCTCTTGAAAAATGAGAGACTCCAACTCTGGCAACAAGTCGCATCAGAAGATTTAATTTCCCCAAAGAGAAGCTTCCGAACTGGCAACAATCTTGACTAGCGGACTTGGAAATTCCTGAACAGATTAAAAACCGGAGTTGGTAGAACAAAGGACAACCTCGAGCGGCGGGGAATGAGAGAGAGTCACTGTTGTGCGACTGTAAAGACCTACAGACCGCCTCACCTATGATCCTGCCCCATGTGCCCAACTAGCTGCACATCCCAAGACCTAATGCTGGGCAACACGCGGTGTACTAGCATAACTCAGTATTTGTTTTCGTCATCTTTTAATGGTCACACCTAAAATAAAAGCATTAAAATAGTTTAAATCTGATTACGAATCAAGGCTCTAGATAACACTTACACTGAATCACTGGGCTCTTGTTATCAGAAAGTATTATTACTCAGTAAAAATAAACATTTTATTTTATATGAAAAATTTAGTTACACATATTTATTTATTTACGTTGTTTTTACATGGATCACGTAAGATAAGTTCTCTATTGGGAGACTGCAGTTTCGACTAACTCGTAGCCTTTCTCAATCACTTGTTAAGAGATAACTGAGCTTCGATAGAACTTTAAAAGTGGTCAAACCCATTTTATGTAGGAGAGGGGATAGGGGTGTGTCTATCAGGGAATGATAAGAGAGGGAGACAGAAAGGGGAGGGTGACAGATAGAAAAAAAAATTAGGTATTTTTTTCTAATAAAGTAGAAAAATAATATGTATTAACTTAATAAATAAAATAATAATTAAATAAAAATTGTAAAGATTCCTGTCAAAGAAAATCCTACGCGAATGTGCCTTGTACTGTGTTAATACGTAGCATTTTGATTAAATAGGATATAAAGACATCTACAAAATGAGAGTTTTGAGAATAAATAATAGCAAAAAAGCACCAAACACATTCAACACGAATTCATCATATGGTCGTCATGTAGTTCCTGTACAAATCACTGTTAGCCGTCATTTTCTTCGCCTCATCATATGTCAGCTGTGCCTTCCGTAACTTTACCGACTACGTTCTATGTATAGTTCCCGACGGCCTTTCAAGATGACACTAGTCATCCCAGCCCAGTCCCAACCAGGAAGGCTACCTTGCCATTCATCATAAAGTCAAACCATCGTTTCTCTACGCAGACATATGCCTATTATACGGAGACAAATCTCACTTTTTTTTATCTCTTTCGAGATTTTACCCGAGAGGCGTAAAAAAATAAGTACCCCTTACTGACAAACCACATCTGATCAATGAAAGAGGGGCGGTCACCTGCACTTGCAGATCCAACACAAGAAAAATTAAGTGGCTGTACCCATCTAACTTTATACGGGGTATGTTGGGATACAATGAGTTGAGAACTAGAAGAGATGAGTATGCATTTCTTTCGGCTAGTGTGCGGCGTGTTCAGAAATACAGATATTTTTTTAGAAATTGGTTTGTTTGTCCCTGATAATTATTTAAGAATAAGGAGGCAAAAATTGCTTGTACTTCCTAGAGGTAATATTGATTTATAATATATAGAGGAATATTGATTTTTTCCACTTGAGAGAAGCCTAGTTTTGACATGAGCTCCACGAATATATTTATGAAAGTAATTTCGTGGAGTCTTCTGTTTAGCGAGCTCCGGGACTTTTTAAAATTATTGTTATTAATCATAAATACATATATTTATAAATTGTTTGTGTTATATCTTATTTCAGGATCGCATTAAATATTTGTATTTGTAATATTTCTGGAAGAAATAAAAAAATTGAATTTGAAGTCTAACCATCATTTATCTAGTAATCAAAGCAGGTATTCGCTTTAGAAACTCACGTCTAAACGGATGCATTAGTAAGATACCAAGTACAGCACTGCCTCCGCAGAGGTACGTCGTGATTTAAGCGTATTATTACAATTGCTTAAACATTGTCTTGATGTTTTTTTGCAGGTAAGGTTGGTAATAACTGTAAAGGCGATGGCGAATGTCCGGACAACGCATTCTGCAGACTCAGAGATGGCGGAGGTTTCTGCGTTTGCAAGGAAACATTTCTGCTCCATCTCTTCAACATCACGCACATGGAGTGCCTCAAAGGTAACGAAAACTACAGAGAGGAGTCCTTTTCGATGAAGTTCGAGGGAATCGCCTCGGACCTATCGGGCATGCAGACTTTGTGGCCACTAAAAAAATCTCGTATTTTCAGTGAGAGAATCTTTCTTTTTCATTTTTTTTTCTTAAGTAGTGACTCATCTCTACTGTGGCGTGTACAGAGCATAGATATGATTAAATCAATTTAAAAAAACAAGTTTCTTTGTGCTTTGAATCGACGGCATCTGAATGACAAACAAACGCTTTACAACTAGACTGTTTTTTATGTAAACACATACAGGAGAGTACCGACAGATGGTGATAGTAATTCTGAAGTCTCATCCGTGGAATTCTATGACGCTTACCATGGTGTATATGGCTAAACGCTACATGTAGAGTGTTGATCCGCCAACGTCATAGACTACAGCCCAAGATTCACGCATCATCCTTTATTATTACAGGAATTTACTATGAAATTACTATGAAGACTATGCCACCCAGGGTATTTATAGAGCTTAGAAATCGATTAAAATTCCTTCTGTGTTAGATCCCCGATGAATATTAAATTAATTAAGTCTTCATAGAAGATCGGGTCTTCGGTATGGTAAGTTAACGCTTTACCACTAATGATGTCACCCCTGAGACGATAGTCAAATATATGGTTTAAAAAAACTTATAAGAGTGCTTTGTATTCACAAATATTGATATCAACTTGATTAGGCCTTGCATACTGGTTCCGAAAACCTCGATATACAATCTTTCGTCTCTTATTTTTGTTCGCTCGTCGGACATGCATGTGTCGCCATTTTCGCTGTTTTGACAGAAGATAATTCGTCAAAGGGCCGACAGGTGATAGAAGGGCGCTGCGGTGTTTCGAAGCGCTCCGGGTCAGTTCGGCTCGGCTCTCGACGGAGATGAATCATTGATTGTTCGTGGCTTGAGCCGATACCAAAGTTTGTCGATTTTTATCTTGTAATTAAAAATATTTCAATGAGGTTCTAAAAAGGTTTTTGTGCTGCTCATCTGCTCCTTATCTGAACACCACGTGTCCTAATAACAATCCCGGCGACGTGGAGTCGTCATTCACTTAGTAAAGGGGATGTTGATACGTTAAATTCGAAAGACTTTTCATGGTATTTTTTTTTTCATTTCAGAGGCTAATAGGATAGGCGACGACTGTCAGCAAAACATCCAGTGCCAGGCCAAACTGTCAACACATTCAGAATGCCGAGATGGGCAGTGCCAGTGCAAGGATGGCACGCACTTTGATAGCGACAGGTGCTACGTGACTGCCAGTAAGTCCACTGCAATCATTCTGAGTGACGGTTTTTTCTTCTGTTTTTTGTACAATCAAATGCAAGATAGCACAACCGGTTGAGACCAGTGTAATGACATGTTCACGGTTGTGAATCTTGGCATGCCACCAAAAACCAATGCAGCCGTATAGTTGGTTTCTTAAACATATGTGTACGTAGAATACATAAATATATATATATAAAGCTCCGCAAGCAACTTTCCAAAACATTTGTTTGGATCATCTTGATGTACGGCTGTGAGACATAGTGCTTATCTGAAAGTGATAAAAAAAGACTAGAGGCCTTTGAGATGTGGTCATACAGAAAAATTCTCGGAATTTCCTGAAGAGACCACGTCACGAACAATGAGATTCTCAGCATAATCCAGGAAGATAGGCACCTAATAAGAACCATCTCAGATAGGCGATCGGTCACATCATGCGCCACAATGGTCTTCATCACAACATTGTGGAAGGGATGGTTGAGGGTAGAGACTGCAGAAGGCGCCCTAGACGGGAGTATTTGCAGCAAGTGTTCGAGAACATGAGTTGCAGGTCTTATGCTGAGATAAAGAGGATTGCAGAGGATAGAGATGAGTGGAGATCGAGATGCAAGATTTTGTTGCTGCAAACCAATCCACCGGATTAATACTACAAAGAAGACGACAGAGCTGACATGGAATGAGATGATAACTAAGGCAACTGACAGATCTTTGTGACGGCGGCTGGTGATAGTCATATACTCCAGTTCAACTTTCAAGAAGCAATATGTTGAAAGTAACGAAAGTTGTGAAAGAAGACTTACATGTTTGAAAGTCTTTGAAGCCTTTTTAATTATTGCTATATTGATTATTGAAGTGTACTTTTTTGTCTTTTCAGTAATTGGTCAAAGGTGTGGATTGACTCAGAATTGCTATTTGGGTCCTGGCGATCAGGTTGGCGACCAAGCCTACTGCGTGCGAGGATACTGCCAATGCAGCATGCTGCACAGTCCAAGAGATGGTGGAATAAGGTAAGGAACAGCAATGATCCTTGTAGCACACCTTATCAACAGCAGGATAAGACCTTTTCGAGAAAGACTTATAATAAAGGTCACCCAACGTGTCATGGAGAGATCCATGAGAGGAATGTCTAAAAAAATAAAATCCGAAACGAGGATATACGAAAAAGAACTTGAGTAGTGGAGGCTACTGAAAGAATCTTCTTCGTAGTATCAATCCGGTGTATTGGTTTGCAGCAACAAAATCTTGCAGCTCAGCATAAGAGCTACAACTCATGTCCTCGAACACTTGCTGGAAATATTCTCAATCATCCCTTCCACAATGTCGTGAAGAAGAACATCGTGGCTCATGATGTGACCGATCCATTGGGCTCGCTTCCCTGAGTTAGTTCTTAATAGGTGCCTATCTTCCTTGATTATGCTGAGAACCTGATTGTTTGTAACGTGGTCTCTCATGGAAATTCCGACAATTATTCTGTATGATCACATCTCAAAGGCCTCTAGCCTTTTTTTATCACTTTCAGATAAGCACTATGTGTCACAGCCGTACATCAAGATGCTCCAAAAAAATGTTTTGGCAAGTTTCTTGCGGAGCTTTAACAGTTATATTTTTTTGACTTAAGAATTTTCGTTTTTTTTCATTTAGTAAAGAAAAGGCACACTCAAATGGAAACGGGTAGTATATATCTGTCGAAAAGACGACGGTCGACGGGGAAGAATATCGGTTAATCAAGGAGGATTTATGACAACAGAAGAATAGGGGGAGTATCCTGGACGTAGAGGGCGGAGGATCGAGAAAGATAGAGGCCCGTTCAACAGTGAATGGACACAAGCTGATGATGAATCTTCATGTATCATTTTGTTGTTTCTAGATGTCTGAAGGATGCCATCCTCGGAGACCTCTGTGAAGATGACGAGCACTGCGCCGGAGATAATATTCATTGCCACGAAGTCTGCAGGTGCAATGAGGGACACGTGGTGCATCCAGAAGAACAGAGGTGTCTCAAAGGTGAGGGCCCATAATGAATCCCTGAGGAACACCACTTTGAGCATAGTAAAATTATAGCAGCAATACCAACCATTGAAGCCCTATCAAAGATAAGGTCAAGAGGTAAATTGTCGCCAAAGTGAAGCTTAGTTCATAACATCCTGCTCCATGTACCCATCAAGCTGCACACCTCAAGTCCTGATGCTAGGCAACACACGGGCTATCGATGTTGCCAGATACAGGGCAGAAATAATTTGACGTCGCTGACACGAAGAAGAAGAATACATACAATAATTTCGTGATATTTTTCTTCCTTCTAGGTGCCGCAATGGGTGAAGCTTGCGAGATAGAAGCGCAGTGCACAGCAATGACAAACAACACGGCTTGCTTCGACCAGCAATGTGCCTGCTCTTGGGAGTACCACCTTCAGGATGGGCGGTGCTGGCAGAACAGATACATCGGGCAGAGGTGCTCTTCCAACCAGGTCAGTACATTTCTCGATGACCATATCATGACTTGTCTCGACCACTAATGTGCCTGCTAATGTAAGTACCACTTGCAAGATGGGCGGTGCTAGTCTTCTTAACAGATCAGTAAGTTGACTGGTTAGGTTACAGGACTATATCTCATACATCAAACGACATCACAGGTATACGGCGGATATAGCTCAATGGTCAAAGCGTTTACTTTGCAACCCAAAGGTCATGGATTCGATCCCCAACGGAGATTAAAAAAAAAAGTATTTCTATTCGTTTTCTGAACTCTTTAATAGCCCAGTCATTTTATGCATATTTGCTGTAAATAATTACCGTAAAGTGCTCAGCCGGCGGGTATAACTCAGTGGTCAAAGCGTTTGCTTTGCAAGCCGTAGGTCGTGGGTTCGACCCCCGACGGAGATTAAAAAAATGAAAAGATTTTTAATCGATATCTCACCTTTAAAATACCCCTGTTGGTATGAATTTGATCCCTTACCCGTAAAATGCCAGTCATAGCATATTAATCAAAATTGGTAATAGACGAAAGTCGTCCTGTGAAGACCCACCCATTCATAGTAAATTCCTGTAATAATAAGGATTATACGTGAATCTCGGGTTGTAGTTTATGACGTTGGCGGATCAAATCTTCACATGCAGTGCTTAGCCATATGCACTATGGTAAGCGTCATAGAATTCCACAGATGAGACTTCAGAATTACTATCACTATCTGTTGGTAATCTCCTGTATGTGTTGAGATAAAAAAAAGGTTTTATACTTAAACATTTACAGCCGCAACTACAGTCTATGCAAGTTCGCGGGTTCTTGCCCTGGAGGCTCCCGGGAATCATCTATATTCCCATCTAAACCTCCAGGTAAAGAGGTGTTCTCAGACAAGGCATAAAACATTCTGAGCTTACAGAACTGTGAAACGGAAATTTGCGGTGATTGGCAAAATGCTCTAACTATGGAGCAGATATAAAAAAAAAACTTTCCAACCCACACAGTATCACAAACATAACACGTGTTTCTCGCATGCAGCGTCCAGTCAAATTAACTGAGCGTCATACAGTCCACTGTCCACCATTTTTTATTTTATGTAATCGCATGCAGGAGAGCACAGCCGGTCAAGACCAGTGCACTATATGACGCTTAGCCAGGAAGGCTGGACGCTGCAAGCGGGAAACGTGTGTTGTGTTCGTGTTTGTATGTGGGTTGGGGAGATCGTATATTTATCTGTTTCTTGAAGAGATCCAGATTGTAGCAAGGAGGAAACACAGACCCTGGAAGAGCATTCCATAGTTTACCGGTGGCATTAGGAAGGAACTTTGGAAGCTGACAGTTCTTGGTCGACGCACATTAACCTCGTATGAATGTTCAGCAAGTGTAAGCATGAGTTTGTCGGTTGTGAGTGGGTACAGAAGGAATTATTTATACAAGTTCCGAAGAGCAGCGACCGTGGTAATGACGGTAGAAAAGACTAAGTGAACCAATCTTACGCCTGTGTTCCATTGATTGCAGGTTAGACGTAAGAGTGTCATTGTTTATCAAATGAATTGCTCTTCTTTGGACTAAGTCAATTAAGTTTAGAAGGTATTTTGTGTCTCAACACATAAGTGACTGCCGTATTCAAGGATAGGTCGGATTTTTCCTTTATAAAGAGAAGAGGAAGTTGTTTATCGTTGAAATACCTCAGTGATCTATATAATACACCTAGTTTTTTGGAAACGAGACCGGCTTTATACTTAATTGACTCGTATTTCAAATACTAATTGACTTTTTGATTTTCCAGGAATGCCTTACGGAATCTGGTGACAGGGCGCAATGTGTAAGAGGTAGCTGCACGTGCATAGGTTGTGAACCTTACGCTGGAGGAGTCGGCTCATCAGCTTCATTCTCCACAGCAAACCTCATCACCACACTGCTGTTCACCGTCACCACGATCTCCGTAGCAACCAATATCCAAAGATCTTGAATACTTTAATACATCAACACAAAAAATACCAATAGTGCATACTTTCATATACAAATTAGGACCTAGAATAGACCCTTGAGTAACACCTCTTTGATACTTTCGATATAATCTACAAACTATTAGCAAATTTTCAACCAACTTCAATCATCCATTTTTTTACGTAAACAAACACAGAAGAATACCGACAAACTGTGGTATGGAGAAATCTGATCTGTGGATTCAATGATCCTTACCATTTTACAGAAAAACGCGGCAAATTTTGATCTACAGCAACACTAACTTTGTAGTCTGCAGCCCGGCATTCACGCATAATCAATTTTTAAAAGAAATTCACCGTGAATGTTTGTACTTACGGATCGACTTTTGTAAATTATCTGTTTCCAATTTTAATTAATAGGTTATAACTTGGCTGTCGTTTGTCAAGAAATCATAATTCTTTCTCCCCATATCCGTCCCATATCTAGAAAATATGATCGTCACAAATTGTTGCCACTCAGTTTTATCAGTTGCCAATGTGTTGTAACACATGCCTTAGTTCCAGGACAGAAGCTAAAGGACTTAAAGATATGGCAGTTATAGTGGGCAACATACCTTAAACCAGGGCACATTTTAGGTGATTTTGTAATCGCATATTTCAAGAAGATCGGATTATTAGCCCGATGCTCTTGAGAGGTAAAAACCATCTAATCCTATGAAGGGTCAAAACCAGCCAACGATATGCGGTAAGCAAACAGCGGTAACCATAACGAGAGCCGCACTTACGGTGCTATTGTCGTTAGTCAAGGGATCTTAAGGGACCAAAAATTAATATCATTAAAACATATTGTACGTTTCATTCATTAACCACAGTATTCCACTTTAGTACAAAAATATATAATTTCAAAGATAGATGTAAAAATATTTATTTATTTTGTAGACAACAATGAAGGAGTAAAAAATAAAATAAATAATATGTGTTAAATAATACATGAATAAAATAAATATGTTTGTGGATAAAATATGTATTTATTAAAATTACATTAAATATATATTTGTATGTACAATTATTAATGTTAACATTCATAAATGTTTATTTAATTTAGCTTATAACTATGTACATAAAATCTGTATTATTATAGTTTAAATTTATTTCTAGAAATAAAATTTGAATAAAAATAAATAAAATGTTTTTTTTTTATTCTTACATAATCTTACAATAAATTCACATATATTTTTTTTACTTCAAATATACAAGTATGACATCTAACAAAATATGATTTAATTAAAATCAATATATAAATTACAGTTTCCTACATTTACTTTTATAATCTGTTAACAGATGACACTTGTCTGTGGAAAAATACATTTATATTCGTTATTTGGACTATAGTCCATCCAATATATGAAGAACCCTATGACACATTTATTGCCCCTTGTAAAAGGGATGGGGCAAAAATATTTATTTCGATTAGGTCGATTTTTTTTCTCTTCTTCTTCGAAAAAAAAATCGAATTTGAATTCGAAGTAAATCGTATATAAACATCTCTATTTCCGCATGGCGGCTTCATGGCGGATCAGTACAAATGTTTGACTTTCAGTAGCGTGTTGTTCTTCGATCGATTCGTGTTTTTTGTTGTTGTAATTATTATATTTATTGTTAGTATTGTTAAAGTTGTTTCATTGAATCATATTTTTGTGTTTTTACAATGCCGAAGAGACAGAAAAAAACTATTCTCAGCAGTGAATCACGTGAATTTGTCGTGCGCTTGCGTGATTATTTTCATCAAGAAAAACAAAATGGTGGACCATTGCTGTCTGTTGAAAACATTCGAGATCGGGTTGCGGATGCCCTAGGAATCAGTAAATCTACAGTGTCTCGGATCACAGAGGAGAAATACGGTGAATCTTCATTAGAAGAGAAAAATCATTAACACCAAATAAGAAACGACAGAAGAAATGCTCAATAACAAAACCCGATAGCTTTGATTTGGCGGCAATTCGGAATCACGTGTATGCATACTATGACCGCAACGAAATACCAACACTTCTTAAACTGGTAGGTTCTCTAAAGTCAGTCGGATTATTTCAAGGCAGTGCGACGTCTCTTAGTAAGGTATTGAAAAACATTGGCTTCAAATATAAAAATGAAAAAAGAAAGTTTATATTGGAGCGCACGGATATTTCCCTGAAAAGATGCGATTTTTGAGGCAAATGAAGAGCATTAGGAATTGGGAGAAAGTCGTTTTTCTCGACGAAACTTGGCTCAATGCTAATCATACTGTTGGTAAAATATGGACCGGCGACACGGCTAAATCCAGGACGAAAACTCCTGAAGGAAAAGGCCAGCGCCTCATTATTTGTCATGCCGGAACGTCAAAAGGTTTTGTGCTCAATTGTCTTCTGGCGTTTAAGTCAGTTAAAACGACAGAATATCACGAAGAGATGAATTTTGACAATTTAAGTGAACAGAACCTGATTATAAATGTGTGTGAAAGTTGTAGTTCTGATTCCGATAGTGACGAAGACAATTTAGAATGTACTGCTTTATCGGATTCCGACTAAAATATGTGTTTTTAAGGTTATGTGCTAATATTTATCTCTACACTTGCTTTTCTTCATAATTTTCATATTACTAATATTATTATTTATAGTTTGTTTTACATGTCTCTTAAAACCTGTTAATATTCACTTATAATTGATAATAATTCTAATATTTAATTTTAGTAGGTATTTACAAAACAATCGAAAATACGATTATTTATACCCCAACACTGGTTTTCGCAGTAATGTGACATGGGCTTCTACGTGCGTCAGATATTATAGTATTATAGTTACAAATTGCCGTATTTTTTCTAATTTGTAACAATATGCATATATTTTTTATTATTTTGTTTTTATTGTGATATATTTACCTAAATAACTTATTATATATAAGAAGAGAGGCTTTTGTTTATGTTGATAAAATAAGTATAGGTAGCGAACGTTTTTACAACGTTATATCGGACGATATTTAGCACAGGGCAATAAATGTGTCATAGGGTTCTTCCTATATTGGATGGACTATAGACGTATTTAATACTCGGAAAGAAATTACATATACCAATTAGATGTATGTACACTTATCAGAAGCCGTTTCATAATATTAATACTTTAAAGGGTGCAGAGTGTTTGGCATAACGCTTATTCTAGTGACTTTTATAATACAACTATTTGTGTTAGAGGTCTAGTCCACATTCTCATAGATGTCAGATCTATATGAATCTGAATGAAGAATACATCATACTTGTCGCATTCTCAGAGTTATTTTCCTACACAGCGCTGTTTTGAACTTTTATCTCATTTCCTTGCTGGTGCAACCGTAGATGAAGGGATTGACTCATCAATTCCTGTTGGAGGTCTCGATGATCCTATCCACTTTCTCGTTGATGTCAGACCTATAGTTGTCGCATCCTCTTAGATCTTTTCCTACACAGCGCTGCCCTAAACGCTCTTCTCATCTCCCTGCTGCTGCAAGCGTAGATGAAAGGATTGATACAACTATTGAAGTATCCCAGCCAGAAAGCAATGGTGAAAGCCCAGCTCACATCACATGTGGTACAAGCAGCGTCTGAAACAAATAATAAATAAAAGTAAAATAATGGTGACTTAAATAACTTCTTGGGTTTTCACGGCCAGAATTGATATTGTGGCTTTTGGGTTTAGCCGTGTGTAGCGAATTTCTTTTTACCAATATTTCGATCGCCATTGTACACCAATACCTACCATACACGATTCTCCGAACCAATGAAACTTGAGTATGTAGTTGCCATGGAGACAACAAAACGCTCGTGAAAAAATAATCTGACACCAACTCACAACTAAATCATCAATCCTGAAGAAGACCCCTGCAATGGCAGTCGAAATATTGGTAAAAATAAATTCGCCACACACGGCTAAACCCAAAAGCCACAATATCATTTAATGGTGTCACATTCCCCGTCTAAAAAAACGCGTGTCCTAATCGCGGGATCGTCATCGCGACGCGTGGTAGAAGGATGAGGAGCGGTCACCAAAGTAAAGAACTCGTGGAGAAGCACAACTCGTGTGATCGAACTCACGACCTACAGTTCGGTAAGCAAACGTTGTAACAACTAATCTATAACCGCAGATAATTATTTATTAACCCTTTCGTTAGGACTCGGTTGAATACAAATTATACTGTCAATACGGCGTGAATTTTTCAAACCATTTTTATTGCTAGTATTTGAAGCATACCTGTAAATGTACTTATCTGACCTATTTTCACATATCACTTTGGTTCTTTTATCCTTTAGCTATCAGATGATGCATAAAAAACTATTATAATTACAAACATTCATTATGTAACTCCATACATGTGGTGGCATCGACACATGTGGTTTTCAGAAAAATCGATCCTGTGACGAAACCTAACGATATTTATTTACATACTTTACAGATTCTTGTAAAGAATACATATAGTTTGATAAAAGCAATGACTTCAGTTCTAAGTTCCTACCGTAGATGTCACAATGAGTACTGAAAGTAGAAAAATGATATATCACGTCAACCGATATCAACGGTCGGGGAATATTTGACGGCATATGCCGACAACCGATGCGAAAGGGTTAAGATTAAGTGATTAGCTGGACGGTCACGATGTTTGAACCGTTTGTGTATAATAGAGTGATTCAACGGTATTTAAAGAATAATCCGACATACTTGAATTCTCAGACATTTGTTCTGGGTGTATGTAATCAACTAACATAATTATTTGTCCTCTTAGTAAAGTTTGAGCAGCGATCGTTAATGGAACTATTGTTTCGTGAACAAGATTAATTATACGACAAGTTGGCGTTCGTTCACACATTTATTTTAACAAACCAGTGCCCCTCAACCAGTTACAAATAATTCATTTCTAACAAGCAAAAAACCTGATTTAAATTCATTTAAAAGGACCATACGTGATTTGCCGGGCGGTAGAGTGCAGTGCTAAGAGTGTTTGTTTGTCATTCAGGCGCTGCCGGTTCAAAACCCGACAGAGGTGATTTTTAAAATAGTATTTAATTAAATCTAAGCTCTATACATGCCTCCATTAGGGTTGAGGCTATCAGGGATTGTCAGGCTGATCATCCGATCTCCTTAAAAAAAACTGATCTTTGAACACTCAAATATTTCTACGGTGTAGTTCCAGTTCGGGTTGGGCCGCTCTTTACGACAAAATGGTCCATGCATCAACAACGGCGGGCTTATCATCTCCTTACAAAAATCTGATAAAAAATCACCCAAATATATGCCTCGGATAATAAAAACTGTCTCTCTAAGTAAGGCTTCTGTTTATGGGTCTTTAATGACTCAAATTGTTTCTGGACCTTTCTGGTTGAGAGCAGAGGTGTGTGAAGATGAAATATGATCAATGGCAGCCGGCAGAACTGAGTGGCGGCAATTTTCGGCGACGATATGTTCGAGATAGAATAATAACATCCTCCTCTCTATCAAAAAGGTGTTGCACAGTCGCGTGAGGGCATAATGACGAGCAGTTCATCAAAACAAAGACTTTTTCAGAAGCACATTGACATATATTTACGATAAAACAAGACAAATTTAGAGATCGACCTACTCACAGCATTAGGTCAAGCTACAATACAATAATCTCTCGCCGAAGGGCGGGGACCGACTGCCCCACGATCCTGATGGGCTCTCGGTGTATATAACTAACACCGCCATAAGCGGACTCATAAATGTATGACAAGCGAACAGAAATAAGAGACCAAATATTGTACATCGAGGTTTTCGGTACCCGTCAGCAAGGGCTACGTCACGCTGATGTCAATAAGAAGGATCCAGTTCCCACCAATTTCTCTACTTTTTCTCATTACAAAATGCCCCCACTTAGTTCAGTCAGTTACCATTGTTTATTCCTCGCACCATCATACACATCACTGCTCTCAAGGTTTCACTTGGTTACATACTCGTTTATGGTTCGCGAAGAGCAGAATAAAAAGAATTTAAAGAGACACTTCTAATATCCGAGGCGTATTGTGGGTGATTTCATAATCGCATATTTTTAAGAAGATCGAACGATTAACCCGACAATCCAAAGTTATTTTTTGATTTTGTATACACATTGACATCCTCCGTCTTTAAAAAGACGACAAGTCGTGGGTCCGCCACGTGGCTGCGTGGAGTAAGGATGCAGGAGCAGATTACCAAGCAAAAGAACTTATTTTTGAAGCACAATTCGCATTTATTTCCGATAAAAACTTGAATTCCCCGTTCGATCGTAACATGACGTTAATTCCGTCTCGATCGAATGGAGCTTGACTGACGACTGCGGAACACTTTGACATGCAGCGCCGCCAATGATCGTGGCAAAAAAGCAAATTAAAGATGACAGTTGCACCAACATGATATGGAGCAACTTTCATAACAAATAAAATGGCGTATGCAACCGCCGTGTAATTTTATATAATGATATCCTCCTCTTCCATTTATGGACATCGATTAACTGGATGAAGGACGCAGGATCAGGTTCACATTATAAACAACTTGTTTCTGTTTCACGATACATGTTTATTGTCACAAACGTCGCCCGCCACAGCGAACGCACAGGACGCGCGCACTGTGACGGGCGCGAGTCAAACTTCAACTGCCAGCCCACAGCGCGATTTCACATCTCCACGGTACCAACTGCCAATATGACCGTCCTACCAACCGGCAATAGGCCAACTGTCATAACAAACAAGATGGCGTATGCAAGCGCCGTTTAACATTCGATGTAGATGTCACGCAAGCGAACCAAAATAATAGACAAAAGATCGCTTGTTGAGGCTTTACGGCATCGGCCTTAAGGAGCTATATCAAGCTGATATCAACATCTTGTAATTTTTTTTTTTTTTTAAATAGGGATAGAATCCAATGACTTTTCGCATTGTACACGGATGCTTTGTCTCTCAGCTGTGCCCGTAGATACAATGAAAAATATATTTTATAAAATAATTATAAAAATATAACATTAAAACGTTGACGTTCGCTTCAGTTTCGGCTTTTGTGTGGTAGTGTTATGTATGTAAATGAAATGTCATCAATAAGACTGGAATCGCTTATAGAATGGAACTGTGGAATAAGCATAAACAGGGGCTGGAATTTACAGATTGTATGGAATTACTAAATTGCTTAATCACCACCTTATATCTGGAAAGATATATATATACTATACTCGTAAATATATAATATAAAGAAGTATTTATGTATTAATATTGCTTGCATATATAACGGAACGTACATTTGTAAAGCAAAAATTCCAAATTTGTCTTAAAATTAAGGAGTTTAACCAATGCATCCTCCCAGTTACTATACCCCTTGCCGGCGGGTATAGCTCAATGGTCAAAGCGCTTGCTTTGTAAGTCAATGGTCGTAGGCTGATCCCCGACGGAGATTTAAAAAAATGATTTTTAATCGATTTCCGAGATCTAAAATACGCGATGGTGTAAATTTGATCCCTCACCCGTAAAATGCCGGTCACAGCCTATTAATGTAAATTGGTGGTAGACGAAAGTCGTACCGTGAAGACCATTGTAATTGATAGTAAATTCCTGTAAATAATAAAGATCATGCGTGAATCTCGGGCTTCAGTCTACGACGTTGGTGGATCAACACTCCACATGCAGCGTTTACCCATTTCCAACATGGTAAGCGTCATGGAATTGGCACAGATGAGACTTCAAAATTACTATCTGTCGGTTTTCTCCTGTATGAGCTTACATAAAAAAACATGGCAGAGACGTGGAATCTAAAAGCAGGTCTTACACATAAAATAAAGGTTTCTTAGAAATACAACTCTTCCCTACTAAAGTTAGTACCAGTATGTTTTCAGAACAAATAAATAGACGTGTTATTCGCAGTTACTGAGAGTTTCTGAGCTGATTTATTTACCTTAAGGCGCCCGTATCTCTTCTTAAGTAAATAACTAAACTCTCAAATATCAAGCTTATATAAAACTCTATATATATGAACGACGAGGGGGGAACAAATAGTGAACTCCCACATTGAAAATTGTGAAATGAAATTATTCGATAAATAATCCAATGAATGCATTGATATCAGCTTGATATAACTCTTTTAGTCTGATACCGAAAAGCCTCAATAAACGATCTTTTGTCTCTTATTTTCGTTCGCTCGCCTGACATGCACATCTAATAATGTTAGACTTAATTTTATATATAATACAAGCCGTTTGCATTTGCCATTTTATTTGTTTTGACAATTACTCCAAATCACATTGGTTCAACTGTCAACATTGGTTTATATTTGGCCGCGATGATCTTTGGGGCGCTGACTGTTACTGTGCCAGTCTGTTAACCCGTGTCCGCAGTCCCGTCATACCGATGCCTGCAATACAACATGTTACGGTCGGGCGGGGAAACCAAGGTCCTATATTGGAAATAAAAGCGAATTGTGCTCCTAAACAAGTTCTTTGCTTTGCGATCTGCTCCTGCATCCTTCCTTTACATGTCCGATGACAAACCCCACGACTTGTGACGCCATTTTAAAGATGTGGGATGTCAGCATATATATACTCCTATGAGTTTTAGTATTATAAGCTGCTAAGTTCATCATCGTCACCACAGTGTGCATTGCCCTAACTGGAGTATATGATCATCAGAAGCTGCCGCCATAAAGCGCCTTGTTCGTCGCCTTATCCCACTTCAGCTCTACCTTCCGCAGCTCCACCGAGTACATTCTATGAATAGTTCCGACGGAGGTATATGTTCCAACCAGGTTATTTCATGTATACACATCCAGGAGAATACCGACAGATGATGATAGAAAGTCTCATCCTTGGAATTCTATGACGCTTACCATGGTGCGTATGGCTAAGCGCTGCATGTGGAGTGTTGATCCGCCAGCGTCATAGACTACAGCCCGAGATTCACGCCTCATCCTTATTATTACAGGAATTTACTATGAATGGGTGGTCTTCACGGGACGACTTTCGTCTACTACCAATTTTAATTAATAGGCTATGACTGGCATTTACGGGTGAGAGGTCAAATTCACACCAACCGGGGGTATTTTAGAGCTTAGAAGTCGATTAAAAATCTTTTTTTTTTAATCACCGTCGGGGATCGAATCCATGACCTTTGGCTTGCAAAGCAAACGCCTTGACCATTGAGCTATACCCGCCGGTTTTTTTGCCGGTTCGGATTCAGCTCTTGATCGACTGTATTATGGGAAGGCTGCTTTGTAGGCTTCCTAACCTAGTCAAAAATCCGTGATTTATCACATTCTCTCGAAATTTTCTTGTTTGTGCTTACATAAAAAGACGGAGCTCTTTGATACTGAGATGAAATGGGGCGAGACGAATATCATAGCAGGTGATGTTGATATAAAAGGCAGCGGATATGGAATACAAAGTATATGATTGTTGAATAGATAGCCTAAGACTGTTACCTATTGGTAGAATTATGAAGAAGGGGCACCAGCATAGAAGGAAACCCCCGACGACGAGAGCCAGGGTGCGAGCGGCTCTGCTTTGCCCGCCTCCAGTTCTGCCCTGTAAAAATAAACATTAAATATTATTACAAAAAAATAATATATACTTTGACGTTCAATGCGTTAATAAATGAGTGATGTAAAATAACATCACATCGTAAGCGCGGTTCTAGTTAAGCAACATCAAACGCGGACCACAACATGGATGGGTTACCGCCTGTTCCTAAATGCGTGCCACTAGTTGGGTTGAACAGATGCTTAAAACCAAATGATCTAAGCTTTGAGAGCGTCAGAATAATCATCCAACTTCCTTCACCGCTTTAAACATACGAACGTACTTGACTCGGGCGCCTATAATGTTCCATTTTTCGCTATCCCGTATAACGTACGTCAGTAAGAAAAGAAGTTTATACGTAAAAAACTGTTATTATGCAACTAGGGTGGTTAAAAAATGATTCGTACAGCGGCCGTCTCTTCAAGTCTCCAAGCTTCTGCCTCAGGGCTCATTGTGAACCATATATATTTCCAGGTGAACTTTTTAATGTAGAGGGGGATGTCTAGGAAGAGGCATAGACAGTGGCAACTGACCTGCTGCTAGATTCCAAGTTTATATAAGTTAATACATACTGGGAAGATGCATTGGTTACGTACTGACATCAGCATGATACAGCTTTTGCTGACTGGTACCGAAGACCTCGATGTACAATCTTTCGTCTCTTATTTCTGTTCGCAAGACAAGTCCGGTCACGGGTGTGATATTAGTTATACAGATCGGCACTCCCGGCGATCGGTGACCGACCACCACGCCGCACGGCAGTTGTGTGCCGACGACCGCGAGAAGGTCGCATTATGGCCGGCCCGGCATGTTATTCCGCCTGGGCCGGAAGTTTGTAAAGTTACCGGACTTGTCCACAATGCCAATATGTCGACACATACATGTACGACAAGCGTACAGGAATAAGAAACGAATGATTTTATATCGAGGTTTTCGGTACCAGTCAGCAAGGGCTTTATTATGCTGATGTCAGTATCTGAATCTGAGTTGAGAACTAAAGGTAAGGGTTAGGCGTAAATCTCGATAAAAAATGTATTTTTTCGTGATTGTTTATATGGTATTTAAGTAATTAATTTAATGAACTAATTGAATGAATGGATGATCTTTTGACATTTTGGTAAATGGTGTTCCATTTGCCAAAGAGCTTAGAGAATTGAGTTCTCAAAAAAATAAAATAAAATGCTGAAAATAAAACTGTCGAACAAAACGCCTACGGTGGACTTTTTGAACAACAAAAAAATACTGAATAAAAATGTATCTCTTGTATTTCAGTAACGTCTTAATATTCCCTACAGGTGTTTCAAACTTTACATATTATAGTAACATCCTCTTCTCTTAAAAAGGTTATTCAGTCGCGTGGTGGCACTATGATGAGCAGATTAACAACACAAAGACTTTTTCAGAAGCACATTGACATGTATATTTCGATAACTTTACAAACTTACGGCCCGGACCTAGTCACAGCATTCAACAGGTCTGGCCAACAACAATACGACCTTTCTCGCGGTCACACAACTAATACCGTGCGGCGCCGTGGTCTGTCACACCGCGCTGCCAGTGGCGATCTATGTACCTAGTTCTCCTAACGACACATATATGTGGTGGCATGGTTACAAAATGAACTTTTGTTAAATATAATAGTTTTTTATGCATCATCTGAAAGGTTCGCATCCCGCTTTTACCGATATTTTTCTGAATGAATTGATGCGTATAAAGAATTTGATGTATGGTATGTGTATATTTAATTACTAATAATATTTTAATATAGTCAATGATCTATAAAAGAAGATTAGAATATGGAAAAAAATAAATATATATATATATATATATAAATCTATGTAAAGTAGGAAGTATTTCAAAATTGACCTCCAAGTTAATGCTTTACATTAAATAAGTTAAAAATAATTCTCAAAAGTGAAAATTGAAAAAGGTATAAGTTTGGCCGGCCTGTCTTTCAGCCTGGAAGATCACGCTCCAGGTGAAACGCGCGATAAGTATTCGACAGATGTAGCAGACACATGTAGAGACAGTCATCCGTCTTCGTTGGCCGACTTTCCATACATTTCCAGGATAATATTTTTATGTGCTATAACACGACATCTCAATCAATTTGGGATTATCCTCTATGGAAACGTTTTCTTTTCATGAAAGAATGATCCACGTGTTCGCCGATTCGTAATAAGTCGACTACGTGTACGGTGAAAAATTCCGTCAATTTTTCACGTGTTTGGTTTTTTGCGAATACGCGTTTTATGGCAATTTCACTAAACTAGAGACTTCGTGGTAAGCCGCCTTGCGACCTCATTTCAATTTATTTTTATTTATTTCACAGAACCGAAGTTCCAATGTACAAAATAATAAGAAACAGAGTATACATAAATATACAAAAGATAATAAATAAAAATCAACATGAAATAAGAAGAAGATAACACGTGTAAAAGAGCACATAGATCTATGAGAACAATACCATCGTCAAAAGAGGAAAAGGATGTAAAAAAAGGATCGAGGTGTGCTGGTAGGCCGTTTAGAAGCGCCATTGCCGTTGTACTAAATTGAGTGTTCGAAGCTCCACAAGTATCAACTGGGATCAAAAACAATAGATGGCTACGAGCACGGGTGTACTTATCTGTTTTTTTATTATTTTTATTTTTTTATTTAATAATTTAAATTACTATTCTAATGAAGTCCAGTGGTAAAAGCGATTGCTTATCATTCACACACCGTCGGTTTAAAACCTGAATAAGTATAATTTTTTAAAAATTGATTTAATCATCTAAGACCTATGCATACCCTTTTGAAGGTTTGAACCACCCCTTAAGGACAATAAAAAATATCAGCGCCTCTACAGAAGATTTTTTGGATAAGGCACCTAGTAAGAACCATCTCAGAGAGACGAACCCGACGGATCGGGTACATCATGCACCACGATATTGAAAAATTCACAATATTGTGGAAGGGATGGTTGAGGGTAGAAACTGTAGAGGGCGCCCTTGACGGAAGAATTTGCAGCAAGTGTTCGAGAACATGAGTTGTAGCTCTTATGCTGAGCTAAAGAGAAGCAAGAATGTTGCTGGAAATCAATCCACCGGAATGATACTACGAAGAAAAATGTTTCTTTGGTACTACTACTTTAGCCGGCGATCATAGCTCAATGGTCAAAGCGTTTGCTTTGCAAGCCAAAGGTCGAGGGTTCGATCCCCATGGAGATTAAAAATAAAAAATAAAAGGATTTTTAATCGATTTCTGAGCTCTACAATACCCCGGTTCGTGTGAATTTGATCCCTCACCCGTAAAATGCCATTCATAGCCTATTTACTGAAATTGGTGGTAGACAAAAGTCGTCCCGTGAAGACCACCCATTCATAGTAAATTCCTGTGATATTATCACAGGAATTTATGGATGATGCGTGAATCTCGGGCTGTAGTCTATGACGTTGGCGGATCAACACTCCACATGCAGCGTTTAGCCATATACAACATGGTAAGCGTCATATAATTTCACAGATGAAACTTCAGAATTACTATCACTATCTGTCGGTATTCTCCTGTATGTGTTTACATAAAAAAACTATAAAATTCAAAATATTTATCTAATTTATCAATGTGATTACTTACTCTTCTGGAGACCACCGATCTGATGCTAGAAGACTGTCTGTAAGACCCAGAAAATCTTCCGCTTGCGAAGCCCGATCTCTTCAAGCACTTGTGTCCATTGCTGTTGCTGCACCTGGTGATGCATCCACTTCCATCTCTGCTACAAGCGATGTTAATCACCTCATCAAAATCTGAACCGCTATTACTTTGAAACGAAGCGTTACAGTTCTGAGATGACAAATTTCGACTCGAAGCAAAAAACTTTCTTTTCTGACTTGCATTCCTTTGAACACCCTTAAGAGATCTATTATCAATGGAATTTTTCACTTTTAGAGAAGAATTACTCTTCAAAGTAGAAGATTCTAAAATTTCAATTTCATTATTGATTTTCTCGCCGACAGTATCCAAAGCTTTAACATCGATTGAACTTTCGCTTTGCGAGCAATGTTTGTTCTTTAACACCAAGCATTCGTTCTCTTCTATGCATCCAAATGTAACAGAATTATACTTTGGCATTGATGTTTCTTTTGTATCTTTAGACATTTTTGAAGTATCACCTACCAAAGAAGGTACATTCCTAGCATGCTTGCAATACCTCGAAGATCTTAGATCATCTCTTTGGCTGTCTAAACTAAAATTCTTCCTCATCATTTGTAATTTCTTTCCAATTCTCGTATTTTCAGTTTTAGTTTCACAAGTGTGAGAACAATTTTGACCGAGCTTTGTATCGCTTGCTGTCGTATTTACTTGTTTCAAATTGGTCAAACTTTCTTGGTTTTGAACGCATTTTGAACCACAGTTGCAACATCTCGTTACGCAGGGGCACTCATCAGGAAAACAAGGCCCGCGGTCCCCTAAGGAGCTGCAGCTTCGATTTTGACGACCCCTGAAAAAAAAAGTTTTACATATATTTTTTATTTATTTATTTCACAGAACCGAACTTCCAAGGTACAAAATAATAAGAAACGGAATATACATAAATATACAATACATACAAAAGATAATAAAAATATATAAATAACATAAAAGAAGAAGAAGAAGACACGTGTCAAAGATCACAGAGATCTATGAGAACAATACTATCGCCACAAGAGGAAAAGGATGTAAGAAAAGGATCGTGGTGTGCTGGTAGTACATTTAGGAGCGCCATTGCCATTGAACTAAATTGAGTGCTTGAAGCTCCACAAGTATCAATTGGGACCAAAAACAATGGATGGCTACGAGCACGGGTATCCTTATCTGGAACAAAGGAGTTAAAACATTTAATATATAACGAGTATTATATCAAGAGGGACATAATGCACATTGCAAACAATCGAAATTAATTTATCTGTTGCTTTCGTAAAAATATTGATGAGATAAGCCACCTTTTAGTACTAAATAGCTCATGCATCGAAAGCGTCAGGCTAATCATTTAATCTCTTTAAAAAATCACCCAAAATATGGCTCAAATAGTGCAAATGACGTGTCTTCAATTACCCTTACTTTAGTTGTCTGGGGATGAGACATGGACAACGGCAACTGGCAAAACTAAGTAGCGGCTATATTTGCTGTTGGTGTCCATATGTTCCAGACATAAAAAGGATAAGGAATGATAGACCTCATCGATGTTTTAAAAAATCTGATTAGTAAATCACTACAACCCATGAATGCGATTCTAATCTCTTTCACGGGTTCTTTCTTTTAGCACTTCTGTGCAGTGGCCACAATTGTTCAGAAGGGACTCCCACTGGACTTATCAGTTGCTAACTGATAAAAATCTGAATGAGTGCGTCATCAAGGAGACTCAACTGTCTTCCGGTGTGATGCGGGTGTGACACGGGTAAAGTCCAGCAAATCACTGGGTGTGAATATTTCAGTGGTGATAGCGTTTGCTTACCGAATCGAAAAACGTGAAATCGAAACCGAATCGAAAAAACGCTTAGTGGCGGCAGTTCGTGTCAGTCATATGTTCCAGTTAAGTATAGCTCAGCCACTGAACTAGTCCTGCCGGCGAGTGTAGCTTAAGTGGTTAAAGATTTTTTTCGGCAAGCCAAAGGTCGCGGGTTCGATCTCAGACGGAGATTAAAAAAAAAATTGACCTCTAAAATATCCCGGTTAGTGTGAATTTAATCCCTGGCAAAGATGGAATTGGTTATGACATACTCTACAGATGCCGCAGGAGAGCATAAACTACAGCTGCATTATCGTGAAGCCCCGGGCTCTTTCCTCCGTCGCTAATTATACTGAAAGCTTGATATAGCTCCTTTGGGCTGATGCCGTAAAGCCTCTTAAAACGATCTTTTGTCTCTTTTTTGTTCGCTCGCCTGACATGCATATCTAATGTTAGTTTTAATTGTATAATTTCAAACGGTGTTTGCATACGCCAAAATATTTGTTATGACAGTTGGCCCATATCCTGTTGGTACTACTGTCATCTTGAATTCGCTTTTTCTGAGCGACCATTGACAGCGCACAGATGTCAGAACGCGAAATATATCAATACATAAAATGTATTCACGGTAGGCAGATCTGACATGAGATAAGGCGCGGACCGTGGCGACTGACAGAGCTTTGTGGCAGATTTCGTGACAATTATATGCTCCAGTTAGATGAGCAGATGGTGATGATGATGAAAGAAGTAAGGAAAATTCTGGGTTTGCTTTAGTCTTATAGGCTTAGTGGTTAAAACGTTTGCTTGACAAACCGAAAATTAAGGGTTCCTGCTTTGTGACGGCAGTTTATGTCAGCCATATGTTCCAGTTAAGAAAAACCTTCTTTAATCTTCATCATCATCATCAACATCAGCCCGTGTGTCTCCATCCTCTTCGATCCTCCGCCTTCGGCATCCAGGTCACTCCCGCTATTCTTCTTATGTCGTCAGTCCATCTTGCATTGGGTCGGCCAACGCTTCGTTTTCCAGTTCTTTGGCGCCATTGCAATACTTTTCGTCCCCATCGACCGTCGTCTCTTCGACAGATATGTCCTGCCCATTGCCACTTAAGTGTGCATATTCGTTGGTAGCATCCACTACTTGAGTTATTTATTATAATCTACTACTTTAATCTAATTCCATACAAAATATTACATTCCTCCCCGCTCGCGTTGAATGCTTCGTCATATTCTTCTTTAGCGCTTAAATATCATTTGGTAATGAGTAATAATTTCGTATCTGCATATTCATGAAGTCTTCCCGCGTAATTTTCGCAGCCAAATTTCATATATAAATTGAAATTGGGCCACAAATCAAGAAAACCGGTGAAAATTTGCGTAATTTATTCAGGCTTTTTAGCTGCTGAAAATTTTCACGAAACTGAAATAATCCATGTTTTTATATCAATGTGACAAAAATTTCAAAATCTCTTCTAGCTAGACATCTAACGATTCGGCCATATTTCATCCCCAGACAATTCGTTACCTCATCGCTAACGACGTGGGGTGCATGGAATATTTGGTGCTAGGGACAACTAGTGCACTGGATGTATCGTTAACCTTTTTTCGTCCTTAAGGAGTGGCTCAACCCTACCAGGGGCATGTATAGAACTTAAATTTGTTTATTATTTAAATACAGTTTGGTGGGATTTGAACCCACAGCGCCTGAATGAGAAAAGAAACGCTTTAACCACAAGACATATGGCCACCACAAATTGCCACCTCTTAGTGTCACTGTTGATTTCTAGATCTAAGACATATCTGAAATGTGGGTATAGCTCAATGGTGAAAGCGTTTGCTTTGCAAGCCAAAGGTCGTGGGTTCGATCCCCGGCGGAAATTTAAAAAAATATTTTTAAATGACTTCTGAGATTTAAAATACCCCCGAATTTTTGATCCATCACCCGTAAAATGCCAGTCATAGCCTACTAATTAAAATTGGTGGCAGACGAAAGTCGTCCGGTGAAGACCACCCATTCATAGTAAATTCCTGTGATAATAATGGATGATGCGTGAATCTCGGGCTGTAGTCTATTACTAGAGGCCTTTGAGATGTGGTCGTACAGAAGAATTCTCGGAATTTCCTGGAGAGACCACGTCACGAACAATGAGGTTCTCAGGATAATCAAGGAAGATAGGCACCTAATAAGAACCATCTCAGAGAGGCGAGCCCGATGGATTGGTCACATCATGCGCCACGATGGTCTTCTTCACGATATTGTGGAGGGGATGGTTGAGGGTAGAAACTGTAGAGGGCGCCCTAGACGGGAGTATTTACAGCAAGTATTCGAGGACATGAATTGTAGCGCTTATGCTGAGCTGAAAAGGGTTGCGGAGGACCGAGAGGAATGGAGATCGAGATGCAAGATTCTGCTGCTGCAAACCAATCCACCGGATTGATACTACGAAGAAGAAGTCTATTACGTTGGCGGATTAACACTCCACATGCAGCGCTTAGCCATATACAGCATGATAAGCGTCAAAGAATTCAACAGATGAGACTTCAGAATTACTATCACCATCTGTCGGTATTCTCCTGTATGTGCTTACATAAATATATATATGCTCGTTGTACTAGATGGTATTATTTTTTAAATTGAAAATTATTCTTCCTTTAGATTGCGTCGGTTTTCAGAGTATAGAAAGTGATGTAAATAAAGTGAAGAAAACTTGAAAAACTTCCAACAAAGGACATCGATTAGAGCGGGAAACTCTTGAATTAAGGACGCTGGCGGTGGGAGGAATCCAAATTAGCGAGATCAGAGGAAAAGCCAGTAGTTAGGCATGAGCAAGGAAGTCGCTTGGGCCTCGTTGCTTAAAACACAAAATCCGCGTTTTCTTTTACTTTTTTTTTAATTTTGCTAATTACTTTTTTTTGGCAATTGTTGATCATGAATTTACAATGTAAATCTAAATAACTTCTTGGGTTTTCACGGCCAGATTTGATATTGTGGCTTTTGGGCTTAGCTGTGTGTGGCGAACTTCCATCAACCAATATTTCGACCGCCATTGCAGGAGTCTTCTTCAGGATTTATGATTTATTTAGTTTTGAGTTGGTTTATTCAGATTATAAGAATCAGAATAATGTAGATATACATATTTTTTTTATCTAGGGTGTACACATGGGGTCACCACAAGTTAATTATATCATTGAGCCGCATGATCAATACTTTAATAATAATAATAATAATACAATAAAAAATATTTTATCAGCCACTAGTGCCATAATTACAATTTTACATGCAATAATTCCAAGCAAATACAAAGAAAAGTCAAAAATTAAATTAAACAGAATAGAAAGAAAATATAAATCGGCATGTTCACATACACCACATTATTATTATTGTACTACTCAGTGAGTGGAGCACCGGATCCCCTCTGGATGGCCACGTGAAGGCGCATCCAGTGTCCCTCGAACCGTAAGTCCCACTTATCTGCCCACACAGCGACCATAGCTCAATGCTTAAGGCGTTTGCTTGGCAAGCCAAAAGTCGTGGATTCAATCCCCGATGGAGATTAAAAAAATTAAGAAATAATCGATTTCTGAGTTCCAAAATACCCCTGCTTAGTTTGACTTTAATCCCTCACCCGTAAACTGCCAGTCATAGCCTATACGAATAAAAATATTTCTATAGAAATTACCTATTGATAGAAATTTTTCTATTACCATCAATAGTTATTATTCTCTTATGTGTTTACATAAAAAAAAATGTACGGAAAAAAAAATCCTTCCGTTTTTTCATACCATTTTTCTGTATCAACATTACATAAGGCTTAAAAATCAAAATACAAATATACTAGTATTATATAATATATATAGCTCTGAAGGAATTATCTTGTTTTTGTTTACACAGAAAAATCCGTTCGGAAAAAAGTGTTCTGAACGAAATTTTTGTCTGAAAATTCGATTTGTTTCGTTTAAGTAAATGTCAATTTATTTCAATACATTTTTGTAAGGAGTTTTTCCATTCAGGCGTTAACCTCCAGCTGTGACAAGAAATTACTGAATTTCTTCTACAGCGGCTCAGGAAATAAGCTGTCGTAAGAGGGTTAAAACGTACGCCTCCTATGCGAGATATTGAAGATTTGATTCCATGAGGAAATGCAAAAAAACAATTCATGAACTCAATTCAGATTAAATTTCAGAACAGACTGTATTTATTTGTTGGGTAACTAATTCAAGGTTCTAGTAGTAAATTCAATGTGTTCGTTTTTTTTATGTAATCACAAACAGGAGAATACCGACAGATGGTGATAGTAATTCTGAATTCTCATATGTGGAATTCTATGACGCTAACCATGGCGCATATGGTTAAGCGCTGCATGTGGAGTGTTGATCTACCAACGTCATAGACGATTCACGCATCATCCTTTATTATTACAGGAATTTACTTTGAATGGGTAGTCTTTTTTTTTTTAGAAATTTTAATTAATAGGCATTTTACGGGTGAGGGATCAACTTCACACCAAACGGGTGAATTTCTAGAGCATAGAAATTGATTGAATTTTTTTTTGTTTAATCTCCGTCAGTGATTGAACCCACGACCTTCGGCTTGGAAAGCAAACGCTTTGACTACTAAGCTACGCCCGCCGGCAAATATTTGAGATATTTCGACTAAAATTTGTAGGAAGTATCTTTTCACTTACCTTTGGAGTACTGCTGTAGAGTTTTTGCTTCTATTACCAGATGAAGACCATTCAAAAGATCGTCCACACTTCTTGTCTTTCCAAGGCTCTATAGAAAGCTGCACCTATACAAACAGATATTTTTCTTAATACAGAGATATCGTTACTTTTAAAATGTATTTAAGTTTTCCAAATAGTGCCCAACCCATATATAGTGGCTCGAATGCAAGGGAAACATGCACGCCTAGTAAGGAAAGACACTGAAATCAAAATGCATCCCAACAACATCAACAGGGATGACGGTTTGACTTTCAAAACAGCATGGCTTCCACCTCTAGCACATACTCAAAAATTGTAATTGTAACACAATTTGGATGAGTCACCGCTTGCTGCTAAGCGGGAGGTATCAAATTCACACCTGACGGCGGTATTTGAGAGCACAGAAATCGATTAAAAATATATATATTTTTAAATTCAGTCGGGGATCGAACCCACGACCTTTGGCTTGACATGCGAACGCTTTAACCACTGAGCTATACCCGCCACTCAGTACATCAAATAAAAATAAATGTAAGAAAATAGGCATACATTTTAAGTTGTTAAGTTTATATTTTATAAACATTGATATCCTCCTCGGCTATTTTGGATATCCTTTACTGGATGATGGATGGAGGATCAGCTTCACAATATAAGCAACTTGTTTCTGTTTCACTGTACACGTTTATTTGTCAAAACTCAAGCTTACAAAGACCGTTGCGGCGCGCCATATAGGCGCAACCATAACGGTCGCGAGCGTTTGTCCAACTGGCAGCTCACGGCGCGCTTTGACATCTCGGCGGTACAAACCGCCAAGATGACAGTCGTACCAACTGGCAATGGGCCAATTGTCATAACAATTATTTTGGCGTATGCAAACGACCGTTTAACATTATATAATTAAACTAACATTCGATGTAGATGTCAGGCAAGCGAACAAAAATAAGAGTCAAAAGATCGTTTGTCGAGGTTTAACGGCATAGGCCTTAAGGAGCTATATCAAGCTGATATCAACATATTATAAAATAAAATATATTTACAAACTTATAATTATAGTGACATAAATACGAGGAAATATTCATACCTTACTTTAAGACTTTTTGTTAAGAAAAACTAAATGCTTCTTCTTTCAGTGTAATGAGCTTATGTCCTCGAGTGAAGGTATTCACTTAGGAGTATTATTGTTCAATGAAACGTACGTTTTATGTATTTCTACCTTTGTCTCGGTTTTCATATAAAAAACAACCTTTCTCTTACGGGGAATCTTAAAATCTATGCTTGCTTTGAGAAATAATATTCCTTGAAAACAAATAATTAAACGTTTAATTCTAGAGTCAAAAAATATTCATTTAAAGTTTCGCAAGCAACTTTTCAAAACATTTGTTAGGAGCATTTTGATGTACAGCTGTGAGACATGGTGTTTATCCGAAAGTAATTAAAAAGACTAGAGGCCTTTGAAATGTGCTCTAAAAGAAGAATTCTCGGAATTTCTTGGAGAGACCACGTCAAGAACAATGAGGTTCTTAGAATAATCAAAGAAGAAAGGCACCTAGTAAGATCTATCTCAGAGAAGCGAGCCCGATAGATCGGTCACATCATGCGCCACGATGATCTTGTTCACGACATTGTGGAAGGGATGGTTGAGGGTAGAAACTGCAGAGGGCGCCCTAGACGGGAGTATATGCAGCAAGTGTTTGAGAACATGAGTTGTAGCTCTTATGCTGAGCTAAAGAGGATTGGCAGAGGATCGAGAGGAGTGGAGATCGAGATGCAAGATTTTGTTGCTGCAAACCAAATAATGAAATAAGAATAATAAATAGAAGAAATAATGAAGTAATTAATAGAAATCAAATAACATCATCTTTACTGAAGTAAGTCGTCTTCTTGAAGGAAGACGACTTCACAACGCCAGGATCGTTATTATGACACTTGGTGGACAGATGAGGAGCAGATGAGCAACACAAAGACTTTTTCAGAAGCACATATATTTAATTAGAAATGTTGACAAACTTTCAGTCTGCTCAAGGAATGACGTGTTGTTGACGGCTGGTGACCAAGAACATTTTCCGAGATTTTCCGCAAAAAGATCAAAACCCATTTTCTGTAAGTGGTTCTCACCCCTAATTACAAAATTTTCCAGCAACACGGTTCAGAATGTCGTTTTGTTCGAGGATATACTATAAAGTCGACTTTTCTTCAAGATTCGCGCCGTCCTGCAAGACAAAACGTAACTATACATAGAATCTATTCGGCAAAACTATATAAGGCAGAGCTGGCATAAGATGAGGCGAGAACTTATTATACTCGTAATACGTATTTTAAAAGGTCGAATTGAAAGCAAAAATACCTGCAACATGATTCTCTTGTTTTTTATTTATTAGCCGAAGCTTTAAAAAAATAGAATGAAAATTTTCGAAAGTCACAATTCGCGCGTTTTAAATTTCAAATCCACTCTGAAACACTTCAGAGGAACGCCGCCCATAATGATGCCGCGATGACAATTTACATTTTACAGTCAAAGTAATACACGTAGATGTACTTTGGTGATATTTTCACTATGGAAACAGAGCTAAATTCAATTGAATCCTAATACATCATTTTTTATTCAATTAATTTAAATACATTTTTTTAAGTAATCATATATGCGCAGGAGAGCACAACCGTAGAGACCAGTGCACTCTATGGCACTCAGCCAGGGAGGCTGGATGCTGCATACAGGAAACGTGTGCTATGTTCGCGTTTGTGTATGGTTTAAGGAGATTGAAAGCTTAAATTTATCTACTTCTTAAAGAGATCCAGATTATAAATATGAAGGATGAAACACAGACGCAAGAGCATTCCAAAAGTTACCGGTGGCATTTAGAAAAGAACATCGGAAACTGACAGTTCTTGGTCGACACGCATTAGCCTTGTATATTTGGCAAGTGTAAGATGAGTTTGTCGATTGTGAGAGGGTGCAGGAGGAATTAGTTCTTTAAGTTCCGAAGAGTAGCGACCGTGGTAATAACGGTAGAAAAAACTAAGTGAACCAATCTTACGCCTGTGTTCCATTTATTGCAGGTTAGACGTAAGAGTGTCATTGTTTATTAAACGAAGTGCTTTTTTTTTAACCGATTCAATCAAATTTAGAAGCTATTTTCTTCTCCATACTCACACCCAAAGGTGACTGCCGTATTCGAGGCGCAGATTTGTCATTTATATAGAAGAAGTTGTTAGTCATTGGAATACCGATGTGATCTATATATTTCATTTATATATTCCGTAGCTATCCCAAATATTTATCTGGTACTACAGCCGCAGTCTACGCAAGTTTTCATGCACTTGCCTTGGAGGTTCCCGGGATACATATTTGTTTAAAACCAAAGTTTGTAAATTTTTATCTAAAGTATATTCTAATATGCTTCTAAAAAAAGTCTTTGTGTCTGCTCCGTCTGCTCCTCATCCACGCGTTTGGATAACGATTCCATTGACGGGAAGTCGTTTTTCTTACAAGGGGATGTTAAAATCTACATCAAATATCATATTTTATGACACTTCTCTCATCAATATTGGAGAACAAAACGTTAGACGCTGGGATTTGAACCACGAACTTTGGACGTTTGTTCTATTCTATGCACAGGGTTGTCACACCATGCCATTTGCTTTCACCTACTGAATTTAGAACTTAAGATGTTGTTGTTTGTAACATTAAGGCTATCAACTGACAATACTTGGTGAAACTGCATAATTATAATTATAAATTAATTTTAATTTAAAAAATTATAAATTAAAAATATTTAGTTTTAATTCACATTTATTTTAACTGATTAAATGTTTCGGCCTTCCTGGAGACCATCTTCAATAATGAATAATGAATTATTGAAGATGGTCTCCAGGGAGGCCGAAACATGTAATCAGTTAAAATAAATTTGAACTAAAACTATTTTTTTTTTTTTTATTAAAAATAATTTACAATTATAGTTAATGTTTGTGTCATTTATTTAGTTCAATAGTCAGTAATCATACTTTTTTGAGTATAGTATATTTTTTTTAAATCTAGATCAAATGAATCCCCATTATATACTCTTCTTCTTCGTAGTATCAATCCGGTGAATTGGTTTGCAGCAACAGAATCATGCATCTCGATCTCCATTCCTCTCGGTCCTCCGCAACTTTTTTCAGCTCAGCGTATAAGCGCTACAATTCATGTCCTCGAATACTTGCTGCAAATACTCCCGTCTAGGGCGTCCTCTACAGTTTCTACCCTCAACCATAGCCTCCACAATATCGTAAAGAAGACCATCGTGGCGCATGATGTGACCGATCGCCTCTCTGAGATGGTTCTTACTAGGTGCCTATCTTCCTTGATTATCCTGAGAACCTCATTGTTCGTGACGTGATATATATATTTTTTTGAAATCTAGATTAAATAAATCCCCATTACATACCCTAAGTATCTGAAATTCAGCACACTATAATAAATGCGTAAAAAGACTTTTCTTCACATATTTTTTTTGCATGCGTCATGATTTATATTTATTTTAAATATCATTTATCATCGGCTGTGTTCTTTGCGATTAAATATTTTTTCTTTACAACGCTTTACCAGTGAAATGCTTTCCATTGTTATGTTTTGTAATTCATACACGAAAGCTCATAAATATTTTACACACCTAGTATATTCGTACACAAGTAAGTCATGTTATAATCTTGTTGTAATTTTTCATACCTTGTTATTCTTTATATAAGAATAAAATGATTTAAGAGAATTAAGAACGATCCTGGACTATCTAACTAGATAAGATGTAAATAACTTAGGTTTTCACGACCATATTTGGGTTTAACCGCCATCATCAACCCTGAAGAAGACTCCTGCAATGGCGGTCGAAATATCGGAGAGAAGAAATTCACCACACACGGCTAAGCCCAAAAGCCACAATATATAGATAAAATGTATTTGCTTATATAAAATAAAAGCTTTTATAATCACTGTACGTAGGTCTGCCGGCGGTCATAGCTCAATGCTCAAAGCGTTTGCTTTGAAAGCCAAAGGTCGTGGGTTCGATCCCCGACGGAGAATAAAAAAAATAATAGTAATTTTAATCGATTTATGAGCTCTGAAATACCCCGGTTGGTGTGAATTTGATCCCTCGCCCGTAAAATGTCAGTCATAGTCTATTAATTAAAATTGGTGGCAGATGAAAGTCGTCCCGAAAAGACCACCCATTCATAGTAAATTCCTGCAATAATAACGATGATACGTGAATCTCGGGCTGTAGTCTATGACGTTGGCGGATCAAGACTCCACATGCAGCGTTTAGCCATATGCAACATGGTAAGCGTCATAGAATTCCACAGATGAGACTTCAGAATTACTATAATCATCTGTCGGTATTCTCCTGTATGTGTTTACATAGAAAAAAAAAAAAAGTAGGTAATAGTTATTACCAATTAATATGCTAATTTATATTTATTAACATAGTTGCGAAGCAATAACAATATGTATTTATATCAACTACATTCGTGAATACTCAAAGATATAAACTATATATTTTTTTAGTAAGTAAACATTTACAGGAGAATACCGACATATGGTGATGGTGATGCAAAAATCTCATCTGTGGATTCTATGTCGCTTATCATGGCTAAGCGCTGCATGTGGAGTGTTGATACGCCAACGTCACAGACTGCAGCCTTACATTCACGCATTTTTCAATATATTTACTGTAGGAATTCACTGTGAATGGGTGGTGCTTACGGGACAATTTTCGTTTACCACCAATTTTGATAAATAAGATATGACTGTCATTTTGACAGGTAAGCGGTTCAAATTTACCTCAATTAAAAAGCTTAGAAGTCGATTAAAAATTAGAATTTTTATACTCCGTCGAGGATCAAATCCACGATTGTCACTTTGGTAAGCAAACACTTATACCACTAAGCCATACCTAGGCTATGACTGGCATTTTAAGGCTGCATTGGCTCTTGTTGATCTAAAATTCACAGCCGTAAAGATTGGAATGTGCCTTTCCCTCTAGTGTTCTACACTCTCTTATTTTTGATACAAACAGCATGCACGTGAAAACAAGAAAGCATGCATTTCTTCGTTCATCATTTGAGCCCAGTTCCTTCATTGGCTCGCTTGGTGAAAACCCTCCATGTCCCGTCCTGTTTTTGGAGACCCAGATGGGGACCCGTTACTGGACGTACGCAAAAAGCTACTTGTTAGAGAGTGGCTGAAGGCCTTCCCGTGATTCTAGGTGCATCAGTTAGATGTCAAATAGACCTCAGTCTAAGGCTGCGAAGTAAGTATACTACTACTCGAATTGCCTTCTTTGGTAACACGTTGCTAACCACGAAATACGTGGAAATGGATAAGGAAATAGTAATGTTGGGAAATGGATTCTGCAGATAGCAGACATCAGTCATTACTTGCGTCTGCACTCTTGCAGATGGATGCGAAAAAGCCCTTCAAAACAGCGTAATTTCATTTGTTAGCAACGTCCTGGTATTCGACCGGACCTAATAATGCCGGCCAGACCACTTCAAAGAGCGCAATCCGCAATTCCTTCATTGGCTCAACTAATGACCTCGCACGGCGCTTTTAATGACAGATTATACTCATTTAATTTAGTTTCAAACCCTAGATGCCCCTGTGGTGCCCCCTTCCAGACCTCAGAGCACATTCTCTGGGAATGTCAGTTCCTCTCGTTAAAAAGAGGAGTCCTTTTCGATGCAGTTCGAGGGAATCGCCTCGGCCCCATCGGGCATACAGACTTTGTGGCCACTAAACAAAATTTCCACGCACTTACAATCTTTGCTCGTATTTTCGGTGAGGGAATCTATCTTCCATCTCCATCTCTTTACAACCCATGAATGCGATTCTAATCTCTTTCACGGGTTCTTTCTTTTATCACTTGTGTGCAGTGGCCACAATTGTTCAGAGGGGACTCCCACTGGACTTATCAGTTGCTAACCGATCATAATCTGAATGAGTGCGTTATCAAGGAGACTTAACTGTCCTCCGGTGTGATGCGAGTGTGAGGCGGGTAAAGTTGGCTGTATATCAGAGGGTCATATTTCCATCACACTTTCAGTCACCTGGGTGCCTCCGCGGTGCGCCCTCAGCTCCGTGCGGCCCGCGGTCGGCCCGCGGCCCCCGGCCAGGCGGGCCGCACGACAGGCCGCGGCCCGATACACCCTCCACCACAGTCCCAGCATCACCAGCGCGGGCAGGTAGAAGGATCCGCATGCTGAGAATATTACGTACCTGAGAACCAAACACACTAATAAGAAAGTAAGGTAAAGTTTGTAAAAAATAGGAAAATACTCTGCCGATACATATTAATTTATGTCTCAGAGACGTGGAACCTAACAGCTGTTTTTTTTTTTTCAATATGTTAACACATACAGGAGAATACCGACAAATGGTGATAGTAATTCTGAAGTCTCATCTGTGGAAATCTATGACGCTTACCATGGTGTATATGGCTAAACGCTGCATGTGGAGTGTTGATTCGCCAACGTCATAGACTAAAGCCCGAGATTCACGCATCATCCTTTATTACAACAGGAATTTACTATGAATGGGCGGTCTTCACGGGATGACTTTTTTTACATTTTTAATCGAATTCTGAGCTCTTAAATACCGCCGGTTTGTGTGAATTTGATCCATTACCCGTAAAATGACAGTCATAGTCTATTCATTTAAATTGGTGGTAGACGAAAGTCATCCCGTGAAGACCACCCATTTATAGTAAATTCCTGTAATGATTAAGGATGATGCGTGAACCTCGGGCTGTAGTCTATGAAGTTGGCGGATTAACACTCCATATGCAGCGCTTAACCATACGCAGCATGGTAAGCGTCACAGAACTCCACAGATGAGACTTCAGAATTACCAGCACCATCTGTCGTGTATGCGATTCTAATCTCTCTCACAAGTTCTTTCTTTCATCACTTCTGTGCAGTGGCCATAATTGTTCAGAGGGGACTCCCACTGGACTTGTCAGTTGCCAACTGATCATAATCTGAATGAGCGTGTCATCGAGGAAACTTAACTGTCCTCCGGTGTGATGCAGGTGTGAGGCGGGTAAAGTCCAGTCCAGCACTGTCTGTCGGTATTCTCCTGTATGTGCTTACATAAAAAAGGGGACCTAGAACTTGTAGGAAGATGCCAGTTAATAGGTACTGCTAGCGCTATGGCGGCTGCCGTGACCCACTGCGTATAGAGGCAGAAACCACGGGGAAGTGTAGTTCTTATCATTTTTTTTTACAATTTAACACAACAACTGAAACAGGGTATAATACAACAATTTATAAATAATACAATCAATTAAAAAGTCCCGAAGCTCGCTAAACAGAAGACTCCACGAAATTACTTTGATAAATAAATTCGTGGAGCTCATGTCGAAACTGGGCTTCTCTCAAGTGGAATATATCAATATTCGAGGCGATATCATTAAACAGTCTGATCACTCTCCCAAGAGGCATAGTCCCTGGTAGGTTAGTATTACCTCTAGGAAGAACAAACAATCTGTGCCTCCTTTTATCCTTAAATAATTGTCAGAGACTTCTTCGTAGTATCAATCCGGTGGATTGGTTTGCAGCAACAGAATCTTGCATCTCGATCTCCATTCATCTCGGTCCTCCGCAACCCTCTTCAGCTCAGCATAAGCGCTACAATTCATATCCTCGAACACTTGCTCCAAATACTCCCGTCTAGGGTGCCCTTTACAGTTTCTACCCTCAGCCATCCCCTCCACAATATCGTGAAGAAGACCATCGTGGCGCATGATGTGACCGATCCAACGGGCTCGCCTCTCTGAGATGGTTCTTATTCTGTTAGGGACAAACAAACCAATTTCAAACAAAATATCAGGATTTCTGAACACGCCGCGCACTAGGCGAAAGAAATGCATGCTCATCTTGAGCATACCGCTGCTGATCGACTTACCCTAGATTCTTGTTGACAGTACAGGAGCCCTCGTCTTTATAGGAAGGTGGCCAGTTGAGAGGTGCTGCCAGTGCTATGGCGGCCCCTGCCACCCACGGCACGGCGAGCGCAAGCACGACACGTGGCGCGCCGGGACCCGCGGCACGTGCGAGAGGTCTGCTCACGCCCACATATCGCTCCCCAGCCAGCAAACACAGGGACACGATGCTGGCCGTGCAACAGAGCACGTCGAGTCCTGACCATGTAGCGCAGAGCAGCGGACCTGATAACAAAGTACCGAGTTACTTATTAGGTCTTAAAGTACAGCTAATCAGACACATAACTAAGGATCTTAGGTTTAAAGTGGTCTAGAGGTCTCCATATACACACAGCAGTGACACTCCCTACCGAAGCAGTTGTCTTTCGTTCTACCAACTCTGATTATTGAAGTGATGGAGTTATCTTTTAACATTTGATGGATTGAGAATGGCTACGACTTAGTCGAAACTGCAGTCTCCTAATAGAGAACTTATCTTACGCGATTTATGTACAAACAAGATAATTAAATAAATATTTCTAATTTATAATGGATCTCAAAGTGAATGCTGAAAACATTGAAAAAATTAATAAATTTATTTTCATACACCGCAAACTCCTCGATACCTGTCGTATTTGGCCCTTGATCCCTTCAATTTATATAGGGTGGCAGAATATTTTGATGGTCAATCCCCTGCGTCGTACCCGACTGTATGAATCGACAAATTCGAGCTAAGATAGAGAATTGGATTATAATTTGACAATTAACACTTCAAAGACTTTTGGATGTGTTAAACAAAATAATTATGTTCTGACATCAGCATGATATAGCCCTTGCTGACTGGTACCGAAAATCTTGAAATACAATCTTTCGTCTCTTATTTCTATTCGCTTGTCGTACAAGTATGTGTCGTCATAATGGCATTTTGGACAAGTCCGGTCACGGGTGTGACGTTGGTGATATAAATCGTCACTTGCGGCGCTGGGTGTCAGCGATAGCGGCGAGATCGCATTGTATTGTGGCACGGCCTGAATGCTGTGGTCTGTGCCAGAAGTTTGTAAAGTTATCGAAATATATATGTCAACGTGCTTCATAAAAATTCTGTGTGTTGTTAATCTGCTCCTCATCCTGCCACCACGTGACTAAATAACTGCCTTTTAAAGAGAGGAGTATGTAAGTTCAAATATCGTTTTGAACACCCCTAGTAATCTATGCAGGCATATATTTACAAAACCCGTTTCCCAGTAAAAACCCAAAGGTTTTTAGATTGTTTGTGTTTTATTATATAATATTCCTAAGCATCTCAATTATAATAATATGATATAAAGGGTAAAATACATAATGTACTTAATTGGAGAACCATTATAGTTTGTCGTCTGTCGTCCATCGATTCCTCCCACAAACAACCCTCCAGTGTCCACTTAGCGGCCCTGACAGTGGTTCTCAACACATCACACCGAATAAATACCAAAATCAATCTTGTATGAGAAATTAATGATTGTATCAAAACTGTGATTTTTCAAAACTTTATTTGAAACATATTTATTTTGTATTAAACATCCAAAATTCTTTAAAGTAATTATTATAATCAAACGTTCTATCTTAGATGGAATCTATCGATTCATACAGTCGGGTACGACACGGGGCATTGACCATCACAATATTTTGCCACTCTATGTAAATTGAGAGCATGAAGGTCCAAAACAACAGGTATCGAAGAATTTGCGGAGTATGGAATTCAATGTATTAATGTTAATTTTATAAATGCTTACTCATATTTTATACTAAGATATATAAAAGGGGTATATTATCAAATAAATTAGTACCAATTCAAAATTTGGACTTATCCTCAGTGCCGGAATCTTGGTATTCCGGCGTCACCATTTAGCTGACGCTGTAATTTCGGGATCGCGAGCTCGGTTCCGGAACAGAGTGATAAATATATAAATTTTGATAAAGATTCATAAAAAAAAAATTATGTAAACATGTACAGAAGAATACCGACATATGTGATAGTGATGATGTAGTGTCATCTGTGGAATTCTATCACACTTCCCATGTTACATAGTGTTGATCCGCCAATTTCATAGACTTCATACCGACATTCACGCATATTCCTATTTGTTACCGAAATTCACTATGAATATGTGGTTTTCTCGAGACGACTGATGAAAGCAGATGAATGCTAATAATTTTGATTAATAGGCTATGACTGGAATTTGACGGGTGAGGGATCAAATTCATACTAACCGGGGATATTTTAAAGCTCAAAAATCGATTTTTTTTTTTTTTTAAATCTTCGTCGAGGATTTAACCCATGATCATCTGCTTGCCAAGCAAACTCTTTAACCACAGAGCTATACCCGCCGACGACTTATAGAGAAGACCGCTGTAGTATCCGAGGCATATTTTTATCAGGTATGTTAATCGGATTTTTAAAAATAAAATCTGATGATGTAACGCTCGCGAAGCAATGGACCATTTAGTATTAAGGAGCGGCTCAACGTAACCAGCAACAATGTCGTTAGCAGCAAGCGGTGACCCTTCCTAATTTTGGTCAGCGCCCATGTTGCTTAACTCTGTGATCTTGGTAACGAAAGCTTAATATGTGGTATTGTTGCTGGACACAGATATACCCGGTAACTATCTTCTTCTAATATTCGGTCCACAACACCTTTCTAGGTATTCATTACTGAGGGTTTGCTAAATAATTACTGCGTAATAATTGAATTAAATACTGACAAAAAAACAGTTGTCTATAATGAATGTTCTTCTTCGTAGTATCAATGGTGAATTGGTTTGCAGCAACAAAATCTTGCAACTCCTCTCGATCCGCTGCAATCCTCTTTAGCTCAGCATAAGAGCTACAGTTCACATCCTCGAACACTTGCTGCAAATGCTACCGTCTAGGGCGCCCTCTGCAGTTTCTACCCTCAACCATCCATTCCACAATGTCGTGAAAAAGACCATCGTGCCGCATGATCTGACCGATCCATCGGGCTCGCCTTTCTTATCCATTCCCACGTATTTCGTGGTTAGCAACGTGTTACCAAAGAAGGCAATTCGAGACTCGCTGTAGTATACTAATTTCGCAGCCTTAGACTGAGGTCTATTTGACATCTGACTGATGCACCTAGAATCGCGGGAAGGCCTTCAACCACTCTCTAACAAGTATCTTTTTGCGTGCGGCCAGTAACGGGTCCCCATCTGGGTCTCCAAAAACAGGACGGGACAGAGAGGGTTTTCACCAAGCGGGCTCGCCTCTCTGAGATGGTTCTTACTGAATATCATGAATATTATATTGGTGTAAAGGTTTTGAACTCCTGAACATAAGGTTTGAAAGTTTGATCCTTTACCCCTAATCCCCAATCAGGAGTCTCTTCCACATTGATTGGATTACGCCCCAGAGACTTGGAATATAATATTTGATAAAGTCCATCGATATACCAAAAATATCATCGAATAATATCACCATACTAGTTACTATATGGTAATACTGTTGTCATAATGGCTTAGCTAAATTAAATTTTATATAGGAAAACATTTACAGTTATCAATTATTATTTTGGGGGTATGGCTTAGTGGTTCAGTGTGAAACCTCGTTATTACGTTTTCCAAGAGACCCTTAAAAATGATGCGGGAAGCAAAAGAGATGCCTTCAAATACGTAATAATAATAAATGTAAAAATATTATTTAAAAACTCCGTAATTCTATGTCGCTTATTGGCAGGTTGTCACTTCAATTTAAACAAAGCCTTATTATGCTCGCATAATACACACAACATACGCTGACGTCACAGCGGACCGACTGAATGTGACAGGAGCGTGGAGCAGACCCTGTCACACCTTCTTGTAGTGTGCATTGTGTCCGAATAGCTGCACCCAGTAAGACCTGATGATGGCCGGGAGTAACGCCATCGACGTCACCCACTTCTGGGCAGACAAGATCTGACCCTGTTGTTTCCGACACGATTATATATATATATAATGTATAAACAAAATGTATTTGGTGAAGCTGCCTCCCACACATACACACGACGTGGGATAATGAATCGTGGCAGCTGACAGAGCTTCGTTGAGGAGGTGCTTGACGACCATATGCTCAAGTTAAAGGAGCAGACATAGTGATGATGAAAACATTAATGGAGCTCTCACACAACAAATGTGCTAAGTCCAGTTTTTTTAAGGAAGTTGTTTTCTTCGAACTAATTTACTTTTCTTCGGTCAACATCCGGTAATTGCTTTGGTGTCGAGTGGGAGGGCGCCACCGGAAATTGATAATTTCCAGAGTGAAGGCGTTTAAATTTGCGCGGGAAAAACATGTTTTTGATTGAAAGGTATGAAAACAAAACGCGTTCATCGATCACGGTATTACCCTAAGAGCAATGACAGAACTACAATAGCATCGCTTAGAACTAAAAGTGGTTTTTATTTTTTAAAGTAAAAAAAACGTAGAAAAAATATTAGCGCACCTTGATTTTTTATTTTTTATTTTTACTTTAACATATCCACTCCATATTTGGAGCATATAGACACCGTTCTGTAAGGCCAGATTGTCTATGCCTTGTCTCAGAACATCTGTATACTCAGAGGTTCACATAGGAACATAGATGGTTCCCGGGAGCCTCCAGGGCAAGAGCCTGCGAACTTGCATAGACTGTGGCTGTAGTACCAGAGAAACATTCGAGTTTTCAAAAATCAACGTTTTTTAAGAGATCGGAAGATGAGCCCGACGTTCCCGAGGCCTGAAATTTTTTTTCTCAATTCAACTGGGGGCATGTATAGAACTTAAAATTGATTAAATTTATTTTGAAATATCAAGTTTGGTTAGGTTTTGAACCGACAGCGTCAGAATGCCAAGCTATGATGATTATGATATCACAAACTATAAAGTGCTTATATTTTATACGTGTTTGTAATTTTAACCCTTTCACTGCAAATATAATTATTTATTTATGCTAATTTTCTTAATTAGTAAAATATTTGATCGCAAATTTCCACTGGGATCGCTTTAACCCTTTCGTTTGTAAAGTTAAATGAGTATTTATTAAATTTATTTATATTCAAAATATTCGGCGACAATTAAAGGCGAAAATATAGTTAACTACAAACATGATTATTACTTTTTTAATAGTCAATATTCTTAATCAAATAACTCATAGATATAACATATAACCCTTGCAGACTGGTGCCGAAAAGCTTCGATATACGATCTTTTGTTTCTTATTTTTGTTCACTCTTCGGACACGCATATATAAAAATGTTTGCTATATAAGAAAAGGCGTTGCATCGCCCATTTTGTTTTTGTGACAGCAGATCTGATCTTGATCGGAGGGCGCTGTGAGGTTACGGCGCGCTCCGCTTCACTTTCGGCCTGGGTCTCGACGGAGGTAGATCGTTAATTTTTTGTGGCCCGGGCCAAATACAGAAGTTTGTTTTATCTTTTGTCTTAAATAAATTACAAAGATTTTCTCGAACAGTTATTTTTGTTGCTCATCTGCTCCTCATTCCTTCATCACGCGTCCCGATAACGATCTCGGCGATCTTTTGAAAAACAGGAGATGTCAACACCTATAATATTTTGTGCTAGCGTTTTCCGTTTCTCTCTACAGCCATAACTTTACCCGCATCATACTGAAGAACAATTAAGTCAATTTGATGATGCGCTCATTCAGATTATGATCAGTTATGAACTGATAAGTCCAGTGAGAATCCCTTCTGAACAATTGTGGCTACTGCACAGAAGTGCCAAAGCGAAATAACTCGTTTTTCTACAGCAAGTCAGACACTAACAGCAGATATAAACATTTCTATAGCTTCCTTAACCACGTTAATCCATTGCATTGGAGCTCATCCCCTTGTGCGCCTTTCAATACTCTTTATAGGACTTTTTTATGTAAACACATACAGGATAATACCAACAGATGGTAATGGAAAAATCTCACGAGTGTTTTCTACGATGTTTTCCGTTTTTAGGCATGACTTTGAGCTGTATGTGGATTTTTGGTCAGCCAGCATCATAAAATAGAGCCCGACATTCATGCATCATCTATTTTTAACTGGAATTCAATATTTATAGGTGGTTTTGACGGGACAACTTTCGTCTATAAACAATTTTAATTATTAGGCTATGACTGGCATTTGGGTTGAGCCGCCCCTTAGGACAAAATAGTACAATATTCGGGAACGTCAGGCTCATCACCATAATTCCTTAAAAAACGATTTAAACATCTGTCGGCATTCTCCTGTGTATGTGTTTACAAAAAAGGTCAAATAGATCCCCGATGGATTAAATATAAAAAATAAAAAGATTTTTAATTGATTTTTGAGGCTGTCGGGAACCATGTGAATTTGATCCCACACCCGTATAATGCCAGTCATAGCCTATTAATAGATAGTGGCAGCTGATAGAATTAAGTGAAGCCAATATGATGTGACCATATGTTGTAAAATAATAAAGGATGATGCATAAATCTCTGCGGAGGTCGGGGACACTTGTCTCAATCCTCCGCAGGATGCAGCGCTCAAACCATAAGCAGCATGGCAAGCGTCATAGAATTCTACAGATGGTCGACCTCGCTCAAGGGTAGACACACATATTCCTTCTTTCCTTATTTCCTTCTTTCCAAACCACTGGACTAGTCAATTCATGACTGGGCACGGAAATTTTAAGGCTAAAATCTTCAAGTTTAGCCCCGTTGATAGTCCAGACTGCCCATGCGGCAGCCCCTTGCAGGACGCTGAACACGTTCTATGGCATTGACCGATTAATTTAGCAAAGGCTCCTTAGCGTAATCCAACAGAAGTCTGGACCGGTTGGATATAGATATGACCATACCATGCATATATGGAAAGATGAATGACTGGCATTTTACGGGTGAAGGATAAAACTCACACAAACAGGTGGTATTTATAGAGCTTAGAAATCGATCAAATTTTTTTTTAATATTAATTTCTAATGGGTATTAAATTCACGACTTTTTGCATGATAAGCAAGCGCTTTACCATCCAAGCCATAAGCGCCGTCAAAAATGTACGCCGCGTTTAAAGTGTTTAAGTATAATTTAAATTATTTTAGAATATTTGACTAACCCGACGCTAACTGTACTGATTGCCTTATTTTAAATATTCATATAATTCTCACATGTTTAATATACGTTAACCCCTTAACTGCCATGAGTTTGCTATGTGTCTAAAAACCAATGACATTTTATTATTCAAAATATATTACATTTGCTCCCCGGAGGCGTCTGTTAAAAACTTTGAAAGGTTAAAGTTCAATGAAATCAAATTTAATATAAAGTTTCATTTATTTACTAAATTCATGAATTCTGTTGAAATTCACATTAATATTGAACATTTTATTGCTTTGGATGTGTAAAACAAGTCATATTTTGGTGAAATGATTTATTTTTAACATTTTTAAAAAACCTACTATCATAATGCCTAGCAACAAGGCTTTCAACAGTAACCAACGAAGCACACTAAAACAGAGGATGCTAGAGCAATATCCAATGTGGAGTCCTTCAAGGTTCATTTACATCACCCATAGCACAATCAAGACTACTAGCATGCTCAGCAGCGAGGGATTCAACAGCCACAAACCCAGCAAGAACGAACAATGAGGATCTAGCATGCAAGCTCAAAAACAACTCTGGAGTACTTCAAGGTTCATTTCAATCACCCAATAATACTTGAAACTGGATACTGCCCTGAATGATAAAAACAGAGTCGTCACATGCTGCCTCAAGCCATCGCCCATTTCAAAACTATACCCCTTGGCTGGTATCGCACCCTCAAACATAAGACGCTAAATCATATGCGCTGAAAAAATGCGTTAGGTAATCAATCAACCGTCCCACTGCTTGTATAATCAGATACCCTCAACATCCAGACTGAAATCGCGAAGCAGCTTTCTGAGATCCACACAACCTCTCACATCCGGTCCTGAAAATAAGTGACTCCAGTTCTGGCATCAAGTCGCATCAGAGGATTTCATTACTCCAAAAGAAGGCCTCCCAACTGGCAAGATCCTTGACTGGCGGACCTGGAAATCCCTGAACAGATTAAGAACTGGAGTTGGTTGAGTACCAGCAAACCCAGCAGCGAGGCATTCAACAGCCACAATCCCAGCAAGTACGAACAATGAGGATCTAGCATTCAAGCTCAAAAACAACTTTGGAGTACTTCAAGGTTCACTTCAATCACCCAATTACATATTAAACTTACTTAGCTTGATATCGAAGAGTTCTCTGACAGCAGACACAGGTATGACTGCAACTCCTAGCAGCAAGTCTGCAGCAGCCAAGTTGGCAATCAGCAGGTATGATGGACTTTGCAGACGTGGACTGGTTGCAACTCCCAACAGTACCAGCAAGTTGCCCAGTACAGTCAAGAGCACTAGCAAACCCAGAAGAGAGGCTTTCAGAAGCCACACACCAAGTGCGCGGGAACAGTGAGGCGCTAACATGTTGAACAAGATCCACTTTGGAGTACTTCAAGGTTTACTTTTATCACCCACTGATTTTATTAATACGTTATAATCAAATACTTTTATTATAATACTGATTACTTTATACTTAATTTATAAGATACAATTATTTTTTACTAATTCCTTGACAAGAGCAATAGCAGTTAATATTTCATAAATAATGTGACTAGAAGTAAAACACTTCAAAAAGCGATTTAGTACGAACTTAATAACTGATAAGGTTTAAAAATAATAAGGTTATATTTATGTAAACACTGATGGTGATAGTGATGGTGAAGTCTCATCTGTGGCATTATATGACCCTTACCACGGTGCACATGGCTAAGCGCTGCATGTGAAGTGTTGATTCGCCAAGATTAATGTATCATTCTTATTGTTACAGGAATTTACTATGAATGTGCGGTCTTCACGGGATGACTTTCGTATACCACCAATTTTGATAAATATACTATGACTGCCATTTTACGGGTGAGGGATCAAATATACTTAAATATAAATATTATTAAATGGAAATTCGGGGAAGAGATGTCTTATAGGGCGTGGACAGTGGCAACTGACTGAATGAAGTGGTGATAGTTTTTGGTGAATATATGACGCATACAACCCATCCGTGTTTAAGCCGCACCCAAACATGCTTAACTTCGGTGATCTAACAAGAACTGCGCTCAGATCTTTGGGATATTATAATACTGACATTCTCATCTCTACGGGAGAAACGACTTCACATCACCGAGATAATTATCGGATCGCGTGGTGGAAGTGTGAGGAGCAGATTAACACACACAGACTTTTTCCGAAGTACATTGACATATATTTTCGATAAAGACTCGGTTTCCCCGCTCAACCGTAACATGACGTTACTTTCGCCTCGGTCGAATGGGACTTAACTCACGACGAAGCGCGCTCGTGATGGGCTGTCGCCAAGCGCCGCAAGTGGCGATCTACAGAATAAATAGCGCACCAATGACAGCAGCCATGTACATAACTAACATCACACCCGTGACTGGACTTGTCCAAAATGCCTATATGGCGACACATACATGTACGACAAGCGAACAGAAATAAGAGACGAAAGATTGTATATCGAGGTTTTCGGTACCAGTCAGCAAGGGCTATATCATGCTGATGTCAATACATAAATGTATATTTGATAATATGCATAGTTCACGACATTATCCAGAAGCTTAAAGAAAAGACTACTGTTGCATTGCATATTTGAGAGAGTGTAGAGAGTGAGTAACTAAGGCATATTATATAGGGTCCGCCATCTAACGTTTTTTTTTCAAATAGTGCTTATTTCGTGAATGGTAACACTTAGCTCATGTCTGATTTGACAGATAATTATTTTTATCCTTCCGCTAAGCGAATATGGTTGTGTATATGATTGAACAACGCTGAGAAATATTGCGACATTACTTTGAAAATCAGGCCATTTTTCTTCGAAAATGAGCAAGGAGTGGCCGTTACAGTCAATAGCGATCGTTATCGGGCCATTTTTGTTCACAAAAATTGAAGAGGAGGATATTGGCAACATTTCGTTTCAACAGGACGGCGCTACCTGCCACACAGCCGAAGCTAGACTCGATGTTTTGCGCTCCATTTTCAAAAAAAAAAAGTTATTTGGTGGACCCGTTACTAGACATTGATCGAAAACTGGAATAATTATACGCATAATGGCTATGGACGCGTTGAATAGAAAATACTTAATAATCGATGTGAGTATGACAGTATATGTCAATATTTGACAGTATGTGACAGTCACGTGACTGACATAATCCATTCTGACACAAAAAGGAATAAAGAGATAAATATCAGCCGTTTTTGAAATTATTGACAAGACTTTGATATGTTTGCTGTATATTTATTTATGTTTATTTACATTATTTATGTACATTACAAAGAATCAATATTATATGAATCAATTCAAGAAACGTATTCATTATTTAGTACTTTTCTACGTGTTAAATAAATAGTGATACTCCCGGGCAAATTTCACGGATTTAATAGTTTTTTTGTTGTTGGTATACTCATGAAAATAATGCTTATTTAGTAGTATTAACATTTTTTATTTTATTAATCAATTTATATTTTTATGTTAATTTTAATTTAAAGTTTGATTTCATTTATTTTTTAGTGATTACACGTTTCGGACTTATCAAATCCATCGTCAGCAAAGGCTAAGCTTTAAACTGGCATGTATTAGTTCTAACGTTAATACAAACAAACTCGTACATACAATATTTAATTTTTTATATTTCGGGTTTTAAACTGACGGCCTGGGTGACAAACAACCACTGGACCATGCCGCCCAGCATTCACAGACTTTTTTATTATATATATACTATGAGTGTGTGATCTTTACGGGATGACTTTCATCTACCATCTATTTTAATTAATAGGCTATGACTGGCATTTTACGGATGAGGGATCAAATTCACAGCAACCGGGGGTATTTTAGAGCTCAGAAATCGATTTAAAATATTTTATTTTTTTAATCTCTATCGGGGATCGAACCCACGACCTTTGGCTTGCAAAGCAAACGATTTGACCCTTGAACTATATCCGCAGGCAGACTACAGTAAAATTGTGTGTAGATTTTTTTATATAGTAACATTTTAGATACGAATATGTAAGGTGTTTTGTGTTATACAATATTCAAAGAAATTAATTTAATTTTACAAACACGGAATCTCACAAGGGAAATGTGAAAAAAATCTATTAATATTCGCCCATACAAAAGAATAGGGAATCGTTTACAATACCCGTACATAATGAAAATCCATCTTTCTTACAGGAGGAAATTCACAGTGAATTTCAGTTAATGAAAAATTACATTTTCAGCAACGGTTCGTTTTCAGTTATTTCATTACCAATTAACGTTTTGTTAATTAAGTTTTAAGATCGATAAAACATTATGTATACTCTGCCGGCTGGTAAAGATAGCTCAGTGGTTAAAGCGTTTGCTTGAGAAGTCAAAACCGTGGGTTCGATACCCAAAGGAGATTAAAAAAAACAATTTCTGAGCTCTAAAATGCTTCCAGTTGGTGTGAATTTGGTCCCTCACCCGTTATAAATACCAGTGATATTCTGTTAATCAAAATTGTTGGTAGACGAAAGTTGTCCCGTAAATACCACCCATTCACAGTGAATTCCTGTAAAATAATAAGTATAATGCGTGAATGTCACGCTGTAGTCTATAACGTTGGTCAACACTCCACATGCATCGTTCAGCAACATGGTAATCGTCATACAATTACACAGATGAGACATCACTATAACCATCTGTCGGTCCTTTACTAGACGACAACCAATCCAAGTTTTGATCCTCGTCCAATGTGGCTTAACTTTGGTGATCTAACGAGAACTTGGAAACCAATTGTCTTATTGTATTTCGTTGTTGTTAATTTCTATAAACCGAAGGTCAATCTGCCAGCATATGAAAGGGACGGCAGCGGATAAGAGGCAGCTTTTGAATGCTTTTTTGGGGCCTAAAGCCAAAAGGTCGGTTGCCTTGTACCTGCGCTCCTTGGGAGCACGTACCAAGGCTTTTCAGAGTACTTTGTCATTATACAAGTTACGGGCTTTGGTGAGCAACACCAAACGTGGGTGTACAAGTTAGTAGTTCAGACGTTAAAATTTAAACTTTTTGAATGATTAACAAAATCAGAATTTTTAAAGATATCAGACGATTATTCCGACTGGGTTTTCACGGCCAGATTTGTGGATTTTTGGCCAAGCCGTGTGTAGTAAATATTTTCCAAACGATTTTGTCATCAACCCTGAAGAAGATCCTTGCAATGGCGGTCAAAATATTGGTATATAAATAAATATGGTAGTTTACTAAACCCAAAAGCCACAAACCGATTATTCCGACGTTCACGAAACCTACACTATTTGTTTCAAAGGGGTGGATCAACGCAACAGGTAGGTATACTTGTATAACTGCATATGTCACAAAAAAACTGAGCAATCATACAATTCTCATAGCTCATGTGTGTTCTTTCTTTTTTGCACTTCTGTGGAATGGCCACAGTTGTTCAGAGGGAATTCCCACTAGACTTATCAGTTGCTAACCGATTATAATCTGAATGAGCGCATCGTCAAGGAGACTTAAACTGTCGGTGTGATGCGGGTGTGAAGCGGGTAAAGTCCAGTCATGTAAGATTTCTCCTTTTGGATTTATTTTTCAACAAATGTTAATCGCATTATATAAAATTGACAAAAACTGAATGTTTTACACTTCTGTATATATATATAGGTTTTTTTTGTTTCTAGATGAAATTACTTTATGTTTAATGAATTTAATTAAATAGAGATATTCTTATGAAATAAAGTATTTCTTATATCAAATATATAAACATTCCAAAAATAGCTTATTTGGAAAAAAACACCGAAGAAAATGTATTTATTGGAATATTGCAGGCATTTTTAAAAAAAATATTTTTAATAAAATATAATATTTTAAGTGTAATTCGAAATAAAATAAAAACATAAAATAATAAGGTAACTAATTTTTTTTGGCAGTATTCAAATCAATTAATGGGCAGTTATTATGATTTGTAAATTATTCATTAATTTCACATTATTTTTTACCAATATTGAAAATAATAATCCAATTTTTATTTTATAACTGACCACATTCATACTGACACAGTGGATAATGCCAATTTATTTAGTCTACTGCCGATTAATTTTATTCACTGCCAATTGATTTAACTTACTGCCAAAACCTTGATTTAGTTACAGAACAAAAAAATACAGATCAAATAATAATAATATTGTTTAAATCTCACTTATATTTCTTAAGAAAATGTTTATATAATTATTATTTAAAATATATTTTATTTATCACAAACCACTTGAATGTAATTCAAAATAAAAACGTGATGAATAAATTGTTATAATCTCACTTATATTTATTTATTTAAAAAAACTCCTTCATAATTAATATTTTTATCATCTTTTATTTATCATACATCTCTCGAATGTAATTCAAAATAAAAAACAAAAATAACAACACTCTTTTATACTAGCGTATTTTTTTTATTTCTATATTATTATTATTTTTATTTTATTTATCACACTCCACTTGAATGTAATTCAAACAGAACGCGTGGCATTTGTTTTAGACTCTGGAATATTTTTTAATATGTCCAACAATCCAATACCGTAAATTATCACAATACCGGAGGGCATACCGACTTTGGCGGAGTCTTTTGCAAGAATGAATTCTCTCTTATATCAAGGATCGGTCTACAGGTGGTATAAAGGAATACAGGGTGAACAAGAACTAACTATGACATATTTAATTCTATCCAATAACAGGATATCATTTGATTTTTGAAAACTAAGTCATCTTTCTTAAAGCATGTCGATAGTTTACTAAATGTATTTTATGTAATGTTATGTAAACACATACAGGAGAATACCGACAGATGGTGATAGTAATTCTGAAGTCTCATCTGTGGAATTATATGACGCTTCCCATGGTGTATATGGCTAAACACTGCACGTGGAGTGTTGATCCGCCAACTTCATAGACTATCTGCAGTGTGAACAAATTAAGAATATACGAACATTTATATTTTATGTAAACACATAATGATTTGATCACATCTGTGGATTCCATAGCACTTACCATTTTTTACACACATGTATACTGGAGGTCCTTATGGAAACATAAATGGTTATTTTTTGTCTCTTAAGGGATGCCTCGTCCCTACGTATGTATAGAGCTTCGATTTGAATAAATCAATTTTGAAAAATAAAAATCGGTTGGGTCATGAATTGACGGCGAGTGACAAACAAACTTTTTTACCACTGGACTATGCCGCCCGGAAATATTAACACTATTCAGTCCGATTACACAATATGTGTGTTATCACCAAGCCTAACGTTAAAGGCGGGTCACACAACATGTGTGCCGTGCGATCGTTCCGACAAAACTTAGTGGCCGACTATACACAGCTTGTGTTGTTTTTACTTTCGACCATAATTCAAAGATCTCAAACCTTTTCAGTGAGGGTCATATTTAATTTTATTAGAACACATGACGATAAAAAATCTTTTAAAAACAGTCGGCCTCCAGCGTAAGTTTGATCGCGTAACGCGCGGACTGGATAGTGTTAATTTGCTGACCAATATGTATTTAAGAAACTTAAATATTTATAAATCTAAAATTCTGAATTAATTTTCATTGAGAAAATTACCGTATCGATGCGTGTAGTGTTTTCCAAGCCCCCTGTACCCTCCTTACCAGCGCACGCGCAAATATTTGAAATCTTTCATTCGTGGCGCCCCCCGGAATGCGCCGCCCGCCTTTATCTCATTTGCCCAGCTCCTGACTCCCTCCCTGCCTTCTTTTATATTGACACGAAAACCCACATACAAAAATACTCTAAATCAATTTAGACGTAAAAAAATCCGCTTTTTTGTAACATTTTTTTCTTCTCCATAATATTTTGTAGATTTTTTACGATATCCGCTCCATATTTGGAGCATATGGACACCGCAAATTGCTGTTTGTTTTTAAGCTCAAATTGTCTATATCTCAAATAACTTCTTAGGTTTTCTAGGCCAGATTTGATATTTTGGCTCTTGGGTTTAGCCGTGTGTGGCGAACTTCCTTCAACCAATATTTCGACCACCGATATATATTTTTATATAAAAAATATAATCTGAATAAACCAACTCAAAACTAAATAAATCTACAATCCTGAAGAAGACCCCTGTAATGGCGGTCGAAATATTGGTTGAAGTTCGCCACACTAAGCCCAAAAGCCAAAATATTTGTCTATGCCTTGTACTCCAACTCACACACAAAAACAATACACGATTCCTGCATGCAGCGTCCAGCCGTGCTGACTAAGCGTCATAGATTGTAATAGAATCCAATAGTCTTGACCAGTTGAGCTTTCTTAGATTCACTTCAGTGAAGTATTTATTTTAACAATTACCACCGCAAATTGCCGTTTGATGTAAGCTCAGATTATCTATGCCTTGTCCCAGAACACCAGTATACCAAGAGATCCACATGGGAACATATATAGTTGCCGGGATCTTCTAGGGCAAGAGCTCGCGAATTTGCATAAACTGCGGTTATAATACCAGATAAATATTTAAGTGTTTGATAATAAGGGTTTTTTTTTAAGGAGATCGGATGATCAGCCTGACGCATTTAAGGCCTGGAAAACTTTTTTCTATACTTAAGGAGTTACTCAACCCTGGGATAGAATTCACAATTCATAACCCTGGGATTCTTGAATGTTTTAACTTCTATGTTCCAGATAAGTACACCCGTGCTCGAAACCATCCATTTTTTTGATCCCAGTTGATGCTTGTGGAGCTTCAAGCACTCAATCTAGTACAACGGCAATGGCGCTCCTAAATGGCCAACCAACACATTTCGATCCTTTTCTTACATCATTTTCCTTTTTTGTCGATGGTATTGTTCTCCTAGATCTCTATGATCTTTGACACTTGTCATCTTCTTCTTATTTTATGTTATTTTTATATTTTATTATCTTTTGTATGTATTTTATATTTGTGTTTGCTCTGTTTCTTATTATTTTGTACCTCGGAACTTCGGTTAAGTGTAATAAATAAATAACCTTACAGGACGACATGTAATGAGATTAGATTTAAATAAATCGATTTAAATAAGAAATTAAGCTTGGTCGGACTTTGAACCGATGGCGTCTGAGTGACAATCAAACGCTTTAACCACTGGGCTATGCCGCACGACCAGTAATCTATACCGATTGGAAATTAAGTGATCTAATGGATTACATTATATGGATGAGATTTGTATCTTGGGAGTAATTCCCAGTTATAATTCCATTTTATTTATTATTATTTCAATTACAAAAATTTACCTTTTTTTTTTATGTAAATACATAAAGGGAAATACCGACAGATGTTGATAGCAATGCTGAAGTCTTATCTATAGATTATATGACGCTTATGTGGAGCGTTGATCCGCCAACGTCATAGACTACAAGCCCGACATTCACGCATCATCCCTATTATTACAGGAATTTACTATGAATATGTAGTCTTCTCTGGACGAGATTCGTCTACCACCAATTTTAATTAATAGGCTATTACTGGAAGCCAGGGGTAATTTAGAACTTAGAAATCGTTTTTTTTTTTTTCAATCTGGGATCGAACCCACGACCTTTGGCTTGTCAAGCAAACGCTTTGACCATTGAGCTATACTCGCCGGCAATAGATTACTTTAATATGTGTCTTAGAATGATGTATTTGATTATTATTTAAGTATTTGAATTGTGTAGTTTAATAAAAATTGAGCCGTCCCTTAGGACAAAAATGGTCCAAGCCTCGGGAGCTTACGTCTAATCGTTCGATCATCTTTATTTATTTTTTTTATTAAAAACCAAGCGAAATAAGTTTTCATACTACAGCTGCCGTCTCTTTTAATCTATATATATTCCCAGATGGACTTCGGACTTGAGTGTGCAAAAATGCTTACCAAAACTTTTACGCAGTAGTTTTTATTGATATTAGTTATTCGCTGATCATCATGATGTTGATGATGATATTTACTTAAACAACAGGTATATTATCCACTTAGATAGTGCTTGGAACCATTTGTCCTAAGAATCGGATCAACCCGAACAGTGTCCTTAAGGTGTGGCTCAATCCTACCGGGGGCAATGTTCTGGAACCGAGATTGCGGTCCCGAAATTACAGCGTCATCCAAATGGTGACGCCGGAATACCAATTTTCCGGCACTGAGGATAAGTCCAAAGACCGGAGTTGAATTGGTACTAATTTATTTGATAATATACCCGTTTTTATATCTTAGTGTACAATATGAATAAGCATTTATAAAATTAATATTAATACATTGAATTTCATACACCGCAAATTCTTCGATACCTGTTGTTTTGGACCTTGATACCTTCAATTTACATAGAGTGGCAAAATATTGTGATGGTCAATGCCCCGTGTCGTACCCGACTGTATGAAGCGACAGATTCCATCTGAGATAGAGTTTGATTATAATAATTACTTTAAAGACTTTTGGATGATTAATACGAAGTAATTATGTTCAAAATAACATTTTGAACAAGCTTGGATTTAATGAAATCGATTTAAGAAAATCAAGCTTGGTCGGGATTTGAAACAAACGATTCTGAGTGAGAAACAAACGCTGTAACCACTGGACTATGCCATTCGGGTAATTAATTACCATTTATTAATTATTTATTGCCAATTTATTATTTTTACTGACCTTTTAATGTATAAAACATCCTCCTTTCTTTAGAAGGTGTTATTCAGTCGCGCGGGGGCAGGATAAGGAGCAGATTAATAATACACAGACTTTTTCTGAAGCACATTGACATATATATTTCGATAAACTTTACAACCTTATGACACGGACCTAGTCACAGCATTCAGGCCGGGCCAAAATACAATATACTCTCGCCGACGTCGGCACACGACTCACTGCCGTGCGGCTCCGTGATCTGTCACAAAACGCCTCAATAGCAATCTACGTAACTAGTCCAAACATGTACAACAAGCGAATAGAAATAAGAGACGAAAGATTGTACATCGAGGTTTTCGGTACCAGTCATCAAGTATTTAATTGAATTAAATACTGACAAAATAATTAGTCGCTATTTCTATTTGTGTATCAATATATTTGAATAAATGTCAGATATAAATAAAAGATTTTTTTCTTAATTTATTCCCTTTTACATTAATGAATTCCTAAGCCACATATACCCATCACACAACTCATATCCACCTTTTCACTCACTCTTTGCTTTATATAGAGCCAATACACATTTATCTAATTGACTTGAGAATGGCCATCCGACCTGGCTGAAACATGTCGTCAAAAAATATATGTGGAATAAATTCTAAAAAAACTTTTATTTATATCTGATATTATGGAATTCCACCAAGAAATATCGATCGAAAAAATTGAAATAATTTTAAATAAATGTGGTTATTCAGTCTTCTCGTCGTTCCACCTTCAAGAAGAGTCCTCCTTTTGCCACCAGAAAGATTCCTCGTTTCTCGTACTCCATTGGGATAAGAGTCTTTTTGCATGGAGATAACCGGAAGTTGCTCACAATCGTCACAATGGCGATCCTTAGCTGCATCATTGCGAAACGGGCACCTGCAAAAACAACAGCAAAACATTCGTCAAGTGGCTGCGTGGAGGGAAAGATGCAGGAGCAGATTACCAAGCAAAAGAACTTATTTTTGATTTACAATTCGCATTTATTTTATTAAAGACTTGCTTTTTCGCCTGGTCGACTCGTAACTCACAACTGCCGAACAATGTGACATGTCGCGCCGCCAATGATCGCGGCGAAAAACCAAATTATAGATGATAGTTGCACCAACATGAAATGGAGCAACTGTCATAACAAATAAAATGGCGTATGAACGCCTGCGTAATATTATATGATTACAACTAACATTATTAGATGTGCATGTCAGGCACACGAACAAAAGTAAGAGACAAAAGATCGTTTTTCGAGGCTTTACGTTATCAGCCTAAAAGAAATATATCAATCTGGTATCAGTATAAATAAAGGAATTGTAGCTTTAGGGTTAAGACATGTGTAGTGATATCAGCTCGATATTATAGCCCCTGCAATCTGGTGCCGAAAAGCTCTTATATAAAATATTTTGTCTCTTACTTTTGCTGTTTTCAATTTGGCGATTATCTCAAACACTAATATATGTACACGCATATTTTGACGTGTAATTTAATACAGATGTCAGTGACAGTAGTGCCAACATAAAAATAAAAAGATTAATTCAAATCGCTTAACCACTTAACCCTTTCGCATTGGTTGTCGGCATATGCCGTCAAAGATTCCCCGACCGTTGACATCGGTTGACGTGATGTATCGTTTTGCTACTTTCAGTACTCATTGTCACATCTACGGTAGGAAATTGGAAATGCAGTCATTCCCATTATCAACCTACAAGTATTATTTACAGGAATCTGTAAAGCATGTAAATAAATATCTAAGGTCTTATCACAGGAGTCATATTTCTGTAAACCACATGTGTCAATGCCACCACATGTATGGAGTTACATAATGAACTTTTGTTAAATATAATAGTTTTTTATGCATCATCTGATAGTTAAAGGATAGAAGAACCAATGTGAAATATGAAAATAGGTCACATAAGTACATTTATGCTTCAAATACTAGTTTTAAGCAAAAAAAATGGTTTGAAAAATTCACGCCGTATTGACAGTATAATTTGTATTCCACCGAGCCGTAACGAAAGGGTTAACAAATTTCCCTGTATTTTTTGCTTTCATTGTTATGCTTTACTGAGAAACAAATATGTATTAAAAAATGTGAATCTTTGATTTCTTACCTAAGCAAACTCTTGGACCTTCTCCGAATGGAAAGTAAGAGAAAGGTCGTATCGTTGACTTGTTTTCAGGTGAGAATCTTTCAGGATCAAAGCGCATGGGTTCGGGAAAGTACTCAGGGTCCCTGTGTATTCCCAGCATGGGCACCATGACCTTGGTACCACGTTGTATCAGCAGGTCGGTGCCTGGCATCTGATAGTCGATCTCGCACTGTCTGATGAGCATAGGCGCGGATGGATATATCCTCAATGTCTCTATAAAAAAAACAAAGATATTATATACTAGCTGTTCAAATCGTTATTGTAAACATAATCATTTTGTATTAACCATTATTTTTTTAAGTAATTGTTACAATGAAACTCTCTATCTTAGATGGAATCTATTAAATCATACAGTCTGGTACGACACAGGGCATTTTTGCCACTCTATGTAAATTGAGGGGATCAAGGTCCAAAACAACAAGTATCGAGGAATTTGCGGTGTACGAAATTATATTAATATTAATAAAGAATGCTTACGCATCGATACGGAGCATTGACTATCCCAATAATCTGCCACTCTCTGTGGATTGAAGGGATCAAAGTCTAAAAACGGTATCGAGGAATGTGCGGTGTATGACATTCAATGCATTAATATTACTTTTATAAATGCTTACTCATATTTTAAACTAGGGTATAAAAAGGAGTCTCGTATCAAATAAATTAGTAACAACTCAACTCCGGTCTTTGGACTTATCCTCAGTACCGGAACTTTGATATTCCGGCATCATCATTCAAGCTGATGCCGTCATTTCGGGACCGCGACCTTGGTTCCGGAACACTGGTCTCGACCGGTTGTGCTCACCTACGTGAAATAGAAAGTCAATCTACTTCGTCCTTTTTTTCCTGAATCTGTTAAATCAGTGTCAAAACATTGTAATGAATGACGTTATGTTACCTTCTAAGACTTGTGTTAGGTACGACATCTCGGCCACTGACTCGGACGTCACGTTTCCTTCGTGCTTCTCGAGGACTTCGTCGATTTCCTTCCTTAGTCTGTCCTGGATGTGCTGATTCAGCGCAAGTTCGTACAAAGCAAAGCTTATTGCAGACGACGAAGTGTCGAAACCTGCTATGAAGAAGAAGAACGCTTGTGCTGCTATATCCTCTACGGAGAATGCGTCATCAGCACCTAAAAAATACATTTTCATATTAGTAAACATATAAATAGTTCCTAGCTTAAAAAATCTCTCATAAGAGAGAAATGTCAAAAGGTATGATATTTGATGTAGAATTGTTTATATGTATCAATTTCTTAAAATATTAATTAAATGGAATCAATTATCTTTGAAAGATTAGAGTATTGAAAAATATTCTAAAAAATAAAAAAAATATTAATATATTTGTTAATTATATGAAAAATCTTACCTGTTTCTTTGTCGTGGTAGTGCAGATCAATCAACATCTGTATAAGGTCATTTCTCACAAGATTGTTTTCTTTCCTGTAGCGCATTGTCTCTTTCACAGTTGTCATGAAAAACTCTTCAACATCTTCGTAACTGATCTTTACCTTAAACTTGACAAGTAATTCCGGAGAAATCATCGCAAAAAGGTCGTACATCACTTTGACGAACCTATTGTCCTGCGCCTTTCTTCCCATACACCGAAACCTAGCATTTGGATCTAAGAAGCTGTTTGAGTCAATCCCAAAAGCGCAAGATCCAATTACATCAGTTCCAAACTTCGCCATAACTTCTTTAAATTCAAACACATCATTTGAGTCGATCTCTTTAAGCATGTACTCATTTAGTCCATCGGCAACTGATACGATTGTTGAGAACATTCTTTTGATCTTGTTGCTCGTAAAAGTAGGCGATATCTTCGTTCTTAAAGTCTTCCAAGGCGCTCCGTTCATTCTGAAAAGACTCTTTTGCAGCGGATCGTTTACAGGACTCAAACCCAAGCCGTGATCGCTGAAAGACTGAAAGTCTTTCACTAAAACTGTCTTAATCAAATCCGGATCATTGATAAGAATACATTTTTTATACACAAAAAATAATCCGGCGAACGGGCGGTGTTTTGTAACGTCGTAGATTTTTTTAAAAAGGAATCCTAAGTGTTCAGTGCCCGTGAAGGCAGGTGTCAAGTGTCCAAAAGGAAATTTCGCGTCTATAGTTATGATCCCTTTTCTTTTCCAATAGCCGAATCTATATTGCGTATAAATATATATAAGTGCTAGTAGAAATACGACGCAAAGAAGCAAATCTGCCCAATACGACACAAAAATTAATGCCATTTTTATACGAGTTTATACTAGTTTATATATTTTTAGTGGCTTTGTAACGTGTTGATACAACAAACGACAAACGTCGACTGATAGCTTGGCTTAAAGTTGACCATGAAGACTGGTTATCGACACTTGATTCATCGTAAAATTCAACATGTTTTATATAATACAAATAAATACGAAGACGCTAATTATATAGTGTTTCCTCAGTTTATAATAGCGCAGAAATTGACAACCTTTACACAAAAATATATGTATTTATTTTTTCTTCACAATTCTAAGCTTCTTGCGCAAGTAATGGCTCCTAACTGATGTCTGCAGAATCCATTTCCCAACCTCACCATTTCCTTATCCATTCCCACGTATTTTGTGGTTAGCAACGTGTTACCAAAGAAGGCAATTAGAGACTCGCTGTAGTATACTAACTTCGCAGCCTGAGGTATATTTGACATCTAACTGATGCACCTTGAATCACGGAAAGACCTTCAGCCACTCTCTAACAAGTAGCTTTTTGCGTGCGTGCAGTAACGGGTCCCCATCTGGGTCTCCAAAAACAGGACGGGACAGGGAGGGTTTTCACCAAGCGAGTTCTAAACTTCTTATTTAGTTCCACTTATCCCCTATCCTTTATTTCCCTCATACTCGATATTGCCATTGCTGGCTGGTGCCGTAAAGCCTCAATATGAGTGCTAGCAGGCGCTTTTTTGTTTGGTTTGACAACTCCTATCGTGCGGAGCGCCATAGTTCCCCAAGTGGCCACTATGTGAGTTAGGCGCAGTGACTCTCACTACCACGGTGCCAGCCGCTGCCCGGAGTCGTGCAGTAAACAGATTTCTGTCCTGAGCAGCGGCTAGCGAATTTCGTCAGTCTTCTTTTAACTAAAATGAACGTCGATGTGCTTCTCGAAGAGTTATTTGCTTTGTGACGTGCGAGTCATCCATCCATCCGCACGTCCCGATGACAATCCCGGCGAAGCAGAGTCGCTTCATTAAGACAGGGATGTCAATATAATATCTTTAGTTAAAAAATAAGAAACTTTCATGAGTATTGATATCAGCTCGATATAGCCCTTGCAGGCTGGTGCCGAAAAGCCTCTTTATACAATCTTTCGTTTCTTTTTTTGTTTGCTCGTCGGACACGCATGTGTCACCATATTGTTTGCTTGACAGATCTAGTTCTGTAGATCGCCACGTAATCAATTGCGGCGCTGGAATGTCTCCCACTGCGGGCGCTCAGTGGCTAGTAATGAGTTGTGATCCGTCCGGGGCCTTAAGCAGTTAGCTCCTTTATTTACTTAACTTCACCCATCAGTATGTCCATACACGTTAGGAGCTGAAGAAGCTTTCAATGAAAGAGAAACCTCAGTATTCCAGCAAATAGTACGAGTATAAACAGTGCTCAGTGTGATCCATGCTTAAACAAGCTAGGAAGTATTTATCTATTTGACAACATAATTATTAATAGTTTTCTTTCAACCCAGCTTTATTAGCTGACCTTGTCCACGCCTTGTCTCAAGATATCACTGCTCCCGGAGATCCGCCAGTAAATTTACAACATATTGCAGATCTTGGGACATCTTACAAGACATATTTTAGGTGAAAGTCAGCATTTCAAAGAATATCACTTTTGTATGTAAACACATACAGGAGAATACCGACAGAATGTGATAGTAATTCTGGTCTCATCTGTGGAATTCTATGACGCTTACCATGCTGCATATGGCTAAGCGCTGCATGTGGAGTGTTGATCCGCCAACGTCATAGACTACAGCCCGAGATTCATGCATCATCCATTATTATTACAGGAATTTACTATGAATGGGTGGTCTTCACGGGACGACTTTCATCTACCACCAATTTTGATTAATAGGGGAATAACTGGGATTTTACAGGTGAGGGAACAAATTCACACCAACCGGGGGGTGTTTTTGAGCTAAAATCGATTAAAAATCTTTTTTTTTTTTAATCTCCGTCGGGGATCGAACCCACGACCTTTAGATTCCAAAGCAAACGCTTTGATCATGAAGCTACACCCGCCGGCATAATTTGATCAACGCTCTCGGTACCTCAACCAATTATTTCTAAGATAAAATAATTCTTACTTTTATATCTCTGATTCATTATATTACTAACATATCAATTACAATGATGCAAGTGCACTTATTGCACTTATCTGCATACTCAAGTCATTCAGCAACAAGTTGTATTTACATGTTTTAATGCAAGTCATTGTTGTCAGTAAAATGCATTTTATTAGAACAAATAAAAAAGATTGGTTGCTAAAGTGTATGTACGAGAGTTATCCGTAAAATAAGGTTCCCAGTGATTGTTCCCAGTGTAAAACAAGTTTAATTCCATGAATGTGTACATTTTTGGAAAGTTCAGATTTTTACCTATTTTTCTGCATAGTCGCCACTGAGGTCAATGCATTTTTGCATGCGGTATACGAGCTTTTGAATGCCCGAGTCAAAAAAATCTGCCGCCAAGCCACACAGATACCTGAGAACCGCTTCTTCCAGCTCTTCTCTATCGCCGAAATGCGTTCCACCCAGGTGCTTCTTCATGTCAGGGAAGAGATGGGAGTCACTTGGGACTAAGTCCGACTGGACTTTCAGGACTGTAGCGCCATGGGAACCTTATTTTACGGGTAATCCTATACTATACTAGTGTATTTTTTTCTTTGATTTAGGTCATAAACCTTATGAATTATTAGTTAAAACTGATTTTTTTGAATTATTTATCGGATCATTTTGACATACAACTTTAATTAGTTATTTCTCTCTAACTAAAGCATACCATCATTAACATTAAATACTTCGAGTTGACCAGAAAAAGGAAAATTTTTCGTGTTTTTCTATAATTATTTCGTCTCAATTTTTTTTTTAAATTATGTAATCTCATCCAGGATTGCACAGTTGGTCAAGACCATTGCACTCTATGACGCTCAGCCAGGGAGGCTGGACGCGGCATGCAGGAAACATGTGTTGTGTTTGTGTGTGGGTTGGGGAGATTACAAGTGTATATTTATCTGTTTCTTGAGGAGGTCCAGATTGTATGAAGGAGTAAGCACAGACGCTGGAAGAGCATTCGAAAGCTTACCGGTGGCATTAAGGAAGGAACTTTGGAAACTGCCAGTTCTTGGTCGACACACATTAACCGTGTATGGATGTTCGGCAAGTGTAAGACGAGTTGTCGGTTGTGGGTGGGTGCAGGTGGAATTAGTTCTTGAAGTTCCGAAGAGCAGTGACCGTGGTAATAACGGTAAAAAGACTAAGTGAACCAATCTTACGCCTGTGTTCCATTGATTGCAGGTTAGACGTATGAGTGTCATTGTTTATCAAACGAATTGCTCTTCTTTGAACTGAGTCATTAAGTTTATAAGGTATTTGGGGCTCTAATCCAAAGGTGACTGCCGTATAAGGGGATATACAAGGATAGGTCGGTTTGTCCTTTATATAGAAGAAGAAGTTGTTTATCGTTGAAATACCTCAGTGATCTATATAATACACCTAGTTTTTTGGAAGCGAGACCGGCTTTATACTTGAATTACAAGTACCTATTAAATTTTATCGATTCAATTCAATGAAGATCGGTAATTTTCATAAACAAAGACACATTAACATCTGATCTTCACTTTATAAAACATAAACGTTCATTCAGTTTGTTTAGCATTGTGGCGGGCTTTTGGTTTATCAATTGTACTGATTTCGGTATCTATGTCTTGTCAAGTAATATTTACCTTGTATGTCCCATATATGTCGTTAGAACCACCGTCACCAGAGATCGTTTCAAATACTATTGCACCTATCAATGTGGGAGTTAAGTAAGCTCTATATAAACAGATGACCATACGAACTAGATTTCTTCACTCTCGACTGCCTTCGTGACCTGATCAATCATCAAACCGCCCGCTGGAGAAATCACTGTGTTACGTGCGCGCTCCGCGACCAACCAAGTTACACCTACTTACTAGTAACCTTTCATTATTCTAAAAATCACTTCTAAAACATGCTTTTTGTAATATGTAAATATTCTGTTAACTTTTAAACCTTTACAACTGTTTAAATATTAAGCTTACTTACTGACATTATTAATTCCCCGTGACATTATACCGTATTCTTATTGCTTTTCTTTCTATGTTCGGAATGTCCATGTATTTCCATTGATCTCTTCCTAACACACATAACTATTCCTTCTCAGCAATCCACAGATCACAACACCAAACATTTCAACAGCGTGTTTTATCGCTACTATCTCTTCCGAACTTTCTCAATTGACCCCGCCTGCACTTATTTATCAAACCCATACTCGTGGAACCCTTTCATGTCGACTCAGAACGAACAACAATAAATAATAGTCATTTAAAAATGAAACAAAAATATATGCTTTAAAAATTATATATTTTGGCCAAAATATAAATTCGCCTATTCTACTCTTACACGAAATAATATTTATTTAAAAAATAAAACAATTAAATGTGACATTTTTAATAATATTAATAATAATAAATGCATTAATATTTAATAATTAAAAAAATATCTATTTACAAATCGAGGGGGTCCATCACAAACGAATAAATTAAGTCTTTTTTAAACACATTATCAATAAACCTACTTACATTATCAATAAGTTATACAAATTAAAATATAATTTACATAAATTATTTTACTTTATTTTTAATAAAAAAATTAAAAAATATTTATAATTTGGTTATTTTTTTTAAAACAGGTAGTTTATGAATAACAGCATTTTTTCAGATTTTAATAAATAAAAATTAAAAAACATTTAAAGTTACATATTTTTATATAAAATATGTCGAAAAAAATATTCAAAAAATATATAATTTTTGAAATTACGTTAATAAATATGTAAGAATATGTGATAATTTTTTTTTTTTTTCTGAAATTCATTTATATTGATAATATATATAAATATATATATAAATAAAACTCCAAGCCCGTATTTTTTTAATGCTGAATTTCTAGTCTATTATACATTTTTTTTTTTTATTTTTTTTTCATGTAAAAAAATATTAATATAATTTTTTCTCTCTTGTATTACAAAAATCTGGTCCAAAATCATTGCACGGTTCATTATTTTATACATCGAATTAAAAAGAAAACAATTAAATAAATTTAAAAAATATACATATTTTAAAATTTGTCAAAAATATTTTTTTATTAGTATTTTTAAAAATATTTTATAATTTAACAACAATTGATTTTAAAAAATATGTTTATTTTTAATAATCGACGATTAAAAGAAAAAAAAATATTACAAAAAATTGCCAAGTCAATTCCGTTTCAATCCCAACTTATATATATATATACTAAAAAAATGGCAGTGATAAAGCTGTCCGCTCCCAATTTGAAGCAAATGTACACCACAGAAACAACGACAGACATATTGCTACTGCCTAACAAAGCACAGCATTCTAAATGTCCACCAAATACATTAAATATTCGGCGAAATTTTAAGGTGGCTTAGAGCTTGAAGAATATGCAGTTTTGATGCAACAGCTGCCTACTTAAAGCATATGGCCGTCACAATTAGGAGAGTATATTTCAGCAAGATGTACTGTGTTGAAAGCTGCTGTGGTTAGGACATGATAAATAGTTTTAAGGAGGGCATTTCTTTAAATTGCCGCTCTATATTTATGTATAAATATATTTCCGAAATCATTTTAAACTTGATGAAAATAAAAATATAAATTTAATAAAGAAATAACGATCGCAAATAAAATAAAAATATTTTTTTATTTTATTCTAAGGAAGACTTTTACTGATTTTCTGTTTGACGTCATTTAAGTCATGATTTAAATTAAAAATATTTTGTAAGTCATTCAGGAAAATAATGACGTTTAATGATGTCTTAATTAAAATTGAATGACTCAATAATCACCATTCATTGTGTAAGACAAAAAAATAGATTTTAATCAAACTTCAATAACTCCATAAGGGGTTTACCAGTTTTGACAAGAAACGTTTTATTTCCCTTATTTACGTTTTCTTCAAACTACATTAACTTCATTGTGGACTTATCCATTTTGATCCTAAGCGTCATCATTTTTGTCATTTTTAAAAGGCATATTTTTGCCATTATTGCGGTCCAAAGTAGTTTTATCAAACATCAATATCTCCAATGGACTTATCAACTTTTGATCTAAGACCTCTAATCTCTTTCATATTTAAAAATCAGTTTATAATTTACGTATAAACAACTTTTATGAAATTTTCAAAATAAACACAATGTGAATGATTATTTTGTGACAAGACATCCAAAAAAATTAAAATCGCAGTTGTGTCGTACTGAGGCATCTTACTCATGATACGAAAACCTATTCAAAAGTAAATACATTGAGATGCTTTTCAGAAAAAAATCAAAACGATACAGTAAGTTACATTTTACAGTGATATTTTAAAGTAATTTTGGGCAATTTTTGCCATTACTTTTTAAGTACTTTTTGGTCCAAACTGGAATCCGAAGTCGCGTCGTTGGTTCTATCTGAAGCAGGCAGGCCCAATCTGGAATCCGAAGGCTTGACCCTGCTTTCCGTAGTCCATCGACATAAAGTCAATAATCGGCATCGAATCCAGTTTGTCAGTATTGATTTCGAACACTGTGTTTCCCTTGGATTTACCGCTCTGAAAGATAAATAAATAATATTCAATTTATTTACGATATATATGAAGTAAAGTCGAAGAAAAAGCATTATATATTCATTAGGTTAGGTGAGGTAGGCTTGTCTCTAAAAGATAGAATCCGAAACGAGGATAGCTCAAGAAGAACTAGAGCAGTGGAGGCTACCGAAAGAATATATATATATATATATATATATATATATAATCGTGTTGGAAACAACAGGGTCAGATCCTGTTTGCCCAGAAGTGGGTGGCGTCGATGGCGTTACTCCCGGCCATCATCAGGTTTTCCTGGGAGCAGCTACTCGTTAGATAACCACACGGCTCAAATCAAAAAGAAGTTTTCTACAGTCGACAACGGAACTGGTGATACCTGAGGCTACCCTGCGGCTGAACATTTGGAGAAGCCCACCTGAGGGGAAATCATACTTGGATTGCCCCGAAAGAGGACATAACCCCTGGACACGACCAGGGGTGGAATATATGGAGGTCCCTTAACAGACTTCGGACCGGAGTATGCAAGACGAGGACACAAATGAAAGCCTGGCACTTTTACAGCGGGCCGACTAAATGTGACTGCGGCGTGGAGCAGACCCTGTAGCTGCACCGAAAGAATATGCACACTCAAGTGGCAATGTGATATATGTTGAAGAGACGATGATCGGTGGGGAAGAAAAGTGTTGGAGTGGAGTACAAAAACTTGCAAACAGAGGATCGAGAAGGATAGACACTCATTGGGAGGCCTACTTCCAAGCGTCATAGAGTCCACTAACCTTGCACTCGTCCAGCTTGACGCTCGGCTTCATCTTGGGTTTGTCGTGCGAAAATTCGACCTCGTCATAACCACGCAGTTTCAGAGACATCTCATAACCGAAAGAGTTAGCGTTGTACCTGAAAAATGGGGAATAAATTACAGTCACTATAAATCAATTAATGTGTAGTATACTCGTATGTGTTGATATCAGCATGATATACCTTTAGCCTTTGCTGACTGGTACCGAAAACCTCGATGCACAAACTTTCGTCTCTTATTTCTGTTCGCTTGTCGTACATGTATGTGTCCTCATTTTGTAATGCCATTAGGAGGACTAGTAACGTAGATCACACATTGAATGTCATACACCACACATTCCTCAATATCGTTGTTATATTGAACGATAAAGGTCATCCGATCTCTTTAAAATAAATAGGTGTGCTATATGTTTATTACTTACCATGCTACAGAATTAACACAGGAGTACGTAAATGTCTGCTGGGCTTCCTCAGAAAGTAACCTCAAGAACGTCATTTGGACTACTCCAGTCGATTTATAAGTGATCTGCAAGCAATATCATACACAATATGAATCATTACAATACGCTAAGCTCACGGCGGGTTGTCAGTGCTAAATCCTATGAAAAAAACGATATCTAGTATGTACTATGTTTTGATCAAATAAAGTTGCCACTCTCATTTACGGCTGTAAATCTATCTAAGCAAGAGGCAATGGAGCTGTATAATAAATGTCGAGAGGAGATGCCTGCGTAGAGTATTCTCTACGCAGGCATATATATATATATATGCCTATATATATATGACTCTACGCAGGCATATATATATATGCCTGCGTAGAGAATACTATATATATATATATATATATAAAATGTATTTATATACCATATAATACTTTTATGAACTAAATGTAATTAGTAATTAAATATGTATACACAAATTATACATCAAAGTCTTTATACGCATCAATTCATTCAGAAAAAGTATCGGCAGAAGCGGGATGCGAACCGCGAGCTTGGAACCAACCGTTGCTCATGTTCATTACCCTAGACCAGTGCTCCGCAACCGGTGTGCCGCGGCACACTGGTGTGCCGTAAGGTCGATACAGGTGTGCCGCGATCAAATAAGGCAATATTATAAATAAATAATCTTACAACGGTCCTCAAGCTCCCAGCGCCTATCGCCTATTTATGTAGACATACAACGAGGTACTTGCTTTATTAAGTTCTAAATGAACTTAAAAAAAGTGAAATTGATCAAATTAATATCTATTTTTGGCTTTTGGTGTGCCGCGGTATTCAAGGTGAGAACTTTGGTGTGCCGCAGAATCCAAAGAAGTACTTTGGTGTGCCGTAGATGAGAAAAGGTTGCGGAGCTCTGCCCTAGACCACTCGACCATCTCCTGTCCGAACTGATGCGCGGAATAAGTTGTAGTTATACCATTGTTACCATCATATAATGATAGATGTGTCTATAGTATATATTCAGAGTGTGTATTATTATTTTTTTTTTTTTATTATTCAATCAGTCAACGTTTATTCACAAGATTTTTAATATTATTACTTTCCGACAGTTGACCGAACGGTTGGTTCCAAGGCTCGCGGTTCGCATTCCGCTTCTACCGATATTTTTCAGAATGAATTGATGCGTATAAAGAATTTTATGTATAGTATGTGTATATTTAATTACTAATACTATTGTTATATAGTCAATGATCTGTAAAAGTAAATTAGAATATTGAAAAAATAAAATAATATTCTAATAAATATTTAAAAAATCCATAAATGTAATTGTTATGTAAATAGTATTATCAACAAGTATTCATTATCGGGCAACCTTTTGACCAGTTCTTTAATTGCTGTGTCAAAGACCATTATTTATAATTGATAAATATTTTTTTTAAATAACAAGTTATGTAAAATACTGTCATTGTAATTCATGTTTATATAACCACCTGATGAACAAGAACATAACAATTCTCATACAAGAGTTGATGATTACATATTTTTTCAATAATCACTAGTGTTTTATTTTTGTTTATATGCAGGAGAGCACAGCCGGTCAAGACCAGTGCACAGGGTGTTCGGCAAGTGTAAGACGAGTTTGTCGGTTGTGGGTGGGTGTAGGAAGAATTAGTTATTTAAGTTCCGAAGAGCAGCGACCGTGGTAATAACGGTAGAAAGGACTAAGTGAACCAAATCTACAATCAATGGAACACAGACGTAAGATTGGTTCTCTTAGTCTTTTCTACCCTTATTACCACGGTCGCTGCTCTTCGGAACTTAAAGAACTATTTCCTCCTGCACCCACCCACAGCCGACAGACTCGTCTTACACTTGCTGAACATCTATACACGGTTAATATATGTAGATCAAGAACTGGCAGTTTCCAAAGCTCCTTCCTTAATGCCACTGGTAAGCTATGGAATGCTCTTCCAGCGTCTGTGTTTCAGATACACAAACAAACAGATAAATATACACTTGCAATCTTCCCAATCCACACACAAACACGAACACAACACACGTTTCCCACATGCAGCGTCCAGCCTCCCTGGCTGAACGTCATAGAGTGCACTGGTCTTGACCGGGGGTACTCTCCTGCATGCGTTTACAAAAAAAAAAAAAAATCTTACGCCTGTGTTCCATTGATTTCAGGTTAGACGTAAGAGTATCATTGTTTATCAAACGAATTGCTCTTCTTTGAACTGAGTCAATTAAGTTTAGAAGGTATTTTGGGGCTCCAAGTCGGATTTGTCCTTTATATAGAAAAAGAAGATGTTTATCGTTTAAATACCTCAGTGATCTATATACTACATCTAGTTTTTTGGAAGTGATAACGGCTTTATACTTAAATGACTCGATTGATAATCCTATAATGTTGATGGAGCTTGCTTTTGGAAGAGAACAACCGTTGAAAGATACAGGATCCATAGCAGTCTTCTTGGTGGAGAAAGTGCATGATTGGGTTTTGGAAATGTTGAAACTGACGAGGTTGAGGTCACCCCATCGTGAAACCCTTTCAAGAGACATGTTCATCTTCTCCACTAGAGATTCTCTAGCAGCAGATAGTTCCGAATGTTTCGGAGGTTTATGGAAGATTATACTCTCATGGACAGTGCTGTCGTCGGCATAACAGTGAATGTTTGCAAATTGAAGCAAATCATTCACATGCAGAAGGAAAAGAGTGGGAGACAGCACAGAGCCCTGTGGAACTCCCATGTTGATTTTATGGCAGGAAGTTGGTTATGTCATATATTATTAGATGAATTAATAGATCAATGTTATCAATAAGTCGAGTTGCGAGAAAGTCAGTACCATTTTGAATGTTTTGATGTATATAAAATGTATCGTTATACACACAATTGCCCCCTAAAAGTACTGGAGGACTCTGCAAAATGCCTTATGGTTACAGGTTAGATGAAAGGAAAATCCTGATCTATCTCCTTCTCGCGGTGGGGGGAGAGCGACATCAGTCGGCCAATATAGACAGGGACCGAATGTTGCCCGGAATAAGCTAACACCCAGCTAACCTCATCAGGTCAAGCTGGTTAGGGCACTCTATTGTCCTGGAGGTAGTAAATGCTCTCCAAAGGCGGATGAAACTTTATGGTCAACGGCATTAGGATGTGGAAATAAAGGGGAAATCACTACATTAAAGGTCTAAAAGACATCCCAAATATATCAGCAAAAATTATTGCATCTCAAGTTAGGATCAAGGAGAGTTGAGTTCGAGATGCAAGATTTTGTTACTGCTAACCAATCCACCGGACTGATACTACGAAGAAGATAAAAACAATATATTATAATGCTTGTAAGATGAATGACACCTTGAGTTATCATAACACCGCTTGTGAGATGGATCATACCTTGAATCCCCCCCTCAGCGTGGAGAACCAGTCTTGCTGAGGAGTCCTCTCCTTCTGCCACGAGATGTGGTGGATCTGCGAGGCATGCGTGTCGGGGTAGATGCACGTGCGGCCGCCGCCCGTCATGTTGCACTGCACGTAGATCGCGTCATCTCCCATGCCCTGGTTGGGGTCGATCCAGTACCATCCTGAAAGTCCACGATTATTGATCACGAAACGCGTAGTGCTTGACGCACTAATCACAATATGAAGACCTGCAGACCGCCTCACACCTAAGATCCTGCTCCATGTTCCCAACAAGCTGCACATCTCAGGACCTAATGCTGGGCAACACACGAGCTTTCGATGTTGCCAGATACTGCGAAAAAATAATTTGACGTCGCTGACACGAAGAAGAAGGAGAACAATATGAAGATTTTTAATATATTTTTTAATAAACTGGCTTATTCGCTAGATTATCTTCTATTGCCGTCAGTTATAGCTCTAGCTATGGTCAAAGCATTTGCTTTGCAAGCCAAAGGTCGTTGGTTCGATCCCCGACAGAGATTTAAAAAAAAAAAGATTTTCAATCGATTTCTGAGCTCTAAAATATGGTGAATTTGATCCCTCATCCGTAAATTGCCAGTCATAGCCTATGTAATCTTACCGTCTTTGTAGTCAGGATAAGCCATGTTGAGGTCCTTGCAAGTCCTCGCGGGGTTCTCTCTGGTCCCCGAAGGCCTCCTCATCTTCTCCAGCTCCTGCCGCATGGAGTAGATCTCTCCGTACATGTCCACAAACTTGGGTCCCTCTTCGTCGTCTTCATCCTCGTCTAGGAACACCTTGCCTGCTGAGTCGATCTTGAAGGACTTGGAGTCGATGTTGTCTAAATGCGACAGCGGTGTTAGAAGAGCATCTATGTCTCGGGCGTGGATGTCGAACTCACTGAAAAAATATATATATATTAACAAAACAACACTTCATAATTGATACACATACAAATTTACAGTAAACACCATCTTATACGATATTTCTTTCATTATTAATTCAAAGAAAAACAAACAGCAGACGCGGAGAATAGAACCACGAACTTTACGCCGTGTACACGTAATACGAGAGTAGATTTGAAAAGTCGGTGACTTTTTTAATTTTTCGCGCAGCATCTTTAAATGCATCACTGCTCCCGTCAACTGCCATCTATTAATAGTCTACTCTACAAGTTATTTTTACTGTACATACGTTATAGCGCGCGCGCCTAGGGCGTTCGCTATAACGGGCGACGTTCCTGACAAATAAACGCGTATAGTGAAACAAAAACATGTTCCTTATATTGTGAACCTGATCCTGCATCTTTTATCCAGTAAAGCGATATCTTAAATAAGAGAGAAGGATATCATATTATATTCTTACTCTTTTCCAGTAGTAACTGATCGTCTTGTTCTCGGTCTTCCATCAGACTGGAACAACAGTTCAGGCGGTAGAAGAGGCATGTCTGCTTGGGGTCCCGGGGGCCCTGCAGTCCCACTAGGACCCGCCTCGCCCCGCGGCCCGTCCAGGCCGGTGCTCCCTTTAGGGCCAACCTCGCCCTCGGGGCCGGTAGGGCCCTGAGGACCGTCAGAGCCCTTGAGACCCTGGATACCTGGCGGACCCTGGAATTAAAAATGATAGTTTTGTTTACAAATCAATATATATAGTCGTTAATTTAACTGAAAAACATTCTTTCACATATAAGGGTATTGTCAAATTTATATATGTGAGTATATATTTTAATTATTTATAGGTGGAGCATTCAGTAAACAGTTGAAAAGAGCGAATTTATTAGAAACATATCAGCGCTGATACTTCTCATGTCTCCTTCATTTTACTCTGTAATCTTAATAATCTTAACTATTCAGTATTTTAGTTTTGTTTTAGGTATAGTACATCCTGACGATGGTGACATGTCACCAAAACTAGAAGAACGATTAATAAACTAAAACTAATTGGTTTCTAACAAAGGCTTACTTATGTTAATCTTTAAATGTGACAAGTCAAAAAGTTACTGCGTTTTTTACTTTATTGACATTTTGTAATTCTACAAAGAACTATCTAAAGAAATAACTTTCTTTACTATCCTTTTACCCTCATACCATCACATCTTAACAACAATGCAAAAATAAAAAATCCGTTAATTTTTTAAATTTTTTTTAATTTTAATTATTCTTACCAAATCGCCCTTAGGGCCATCCTTGCCCACAGCCCCGACAGCGCCTCTCTCTCCCTTGTCGCCCTGCAGGCCCCTCTCGCCCATGCGCCCTATCTCCCCACGATGCCCCTTCACTCCTCTTCTGCCTCTGTCGCCCTTGCCGCCTCTAGCGCCCACGTCTCCCTGTCTACCCGCGGCTCCAATAGGGCCCGTCTTCCCAGGAGGGCCAATATCACCCTAGAAACAGAAAAAAAACACTCCTTTATTAATTAATATCTTCTTCATGTCAGCGACATCAAATTGTCTTGACCCAAATTTCATTGATTTTTTTTTTACCATATCTGCTCCCATATAGCTGGCGGTCATAGCTCAATGGTCAAAGCGTTCGCTTTGCAATCCAAAGTTCGTGGATTCGATCCCCAACGGAGATTAAAAGAAAAAGGTTATTTAATCGATTTATGAGCTCTAAAATACCTCGGTTGGTGTGAATTTGATCCATCACCCGTAAAATGTCAGTCATAGCCTATCAATTAAAATTGGTGGTAGACGAAAGTCGTCCCGTGAAGACCACTCATTCATAGTAAATTCCTGTAATAATAAAGGATGGTTCGTGAATCTCGAGCTGTAGTCTTTGACGTTGGTGGATCAACACTCCGCATGCAGCGTTAGCCATTTACACCATGGTAAGCGTCATAGAATACCACAGATGAGACTTCAGAATTAATATAACCATCTGTCGGTATTCTCCTGTATGTGTTTACATAAAAAAAATATTAGACACGGACACCACAAATTGCCGTTTCACAGTTTTGTAAGCTCATACTGTCCATGCCTTGTCCCAAAACATCTATATACCCAGAGTTATACATGGGATGGGACTTACACAATATACTGCAGCTGTTGTAACAGAGAAATAATTGGGTGTTCAATAATCAGTGGTTTTTTTAAATGGAGATCAGGTGATGAGAACGACGTTGATGAGACAGAACTTAGATTTACTTAAATCATTTTTTTTATATAAAGCTTGATCGTGTTGAATTAACGGTGACTGAATGAAAAACTAACGCTTTTACCACTGTACTAAGCCGCCCAGAATATATATGATATATTTGATTTAAAATATATGATTCCAACATACCGCGTCTCCTGGTGTTCCTCTGGGTCCTGGAGCCCCTTCTGGCCCTATCTCCCCTGCAGGGCCAGTAGGGCCATCGGGACCCAACGGCCCTAAAGGCCCTGTGTCTCCCTTCTCACCAGGCTGGCCCGTATTGCCCTGGAGGCCTGCAGCTCCCTCCGGACCCTGAAAATAAAGAGATCAATTAATATAAAAAAAATCTTACACATGAAAAGTGTTGAAGTGGCATACAAGAACTGGCAAACAAAGTGTTTGTCAACACAATTCAAGATGGACTGAAAACATTATAAGAATAGCGGGAGTAACATGGTTGTAGAAGGATCTAAAAGGATGTAAACTCATGCAGGAGGCCTTAATTCAACGTTGGATGAATATAGGCTGGTGATGATGATATGACTTACACTCTTCCCTGGGAGTCCTGGTTCTCCGTGCTTCCCCGACGGCCCAACGTCTCCCGGGGGGCCTGCAGCGCCATCTGCGCCCTCAGCACCACGTGCCCCCGCCTCGCCCTTGGTTCCCGGCGGTCCTTGAGGTCCCTGCTCTCCCGGAGCGCCCTCGGTACCTGCGGCGCCTTTGGGACCCTCGTTGCCGACCGCACCTCGAGGTCCCGGGGGACCTGCGGAACCCGCCTTTCCCTCCTCGCCACGGGGACCTGCAGGACCCCTTTCACCCTTGAAGACAAAAAATAATAAAATATATAATATAATGTTTATTTAAAATAGAAAATTATTATAAAAATACAGTAAGACCTTGTTATAGCGGACTTCTATCGAAGACGATTTTCATCACAAAATCGTCAACCCTGAGGATGACCTCTGTAATGACGGATAAAAATTCACTACACACGGCTCAATGCTAAAGCCACAATTTGTTTTCAAAGTTGGCTAGTAATATTGTGAAATTGCATCCTTGATAACTGATAAATAATTAAATAAATAATTAAAACATACCACTTTGCCGGGTTCACCCAGGGGTCCCGGAGGCCCAATGGGTCCATCGTTGCCCTGAAGACCCGGGGGTCCGTCTGGCCCTAAGGGCCCTGGGGACCCTTCTGCGCCTTTCTGACCCCGGCGCCCCTGCTCTCCCAGGGTACCCACGGGTCCGATAGGACCTGTTAAGATAAGTACAAATGAGTAATGAAAATTTCTTTCACATTTGTTAATATCATGGTAATTATTACGTGTAGTCATCTGACTAAAAATACAATCTTCTTGGGATGCATTTGACTTTAGTGTATTACGCGTATTTGGGTTGAGCGTCCCTTAAACAAAACGATCCTGGCCTCGACATCATCTAATGACACTTTTCTCATCAATATCAGAGAAGAAGTAAACAGCAGACACTACACCACATAATGCGTTAGAACTCACCGACAGCGCCATCATCACCGGCCTCGCCCTTGGCCCCCGTGGGGCCCGGCATGCCCTGAGCGCCCGCCGGCCCTGCAGGCCCCAGCGTCCCTCTAGGGCCCGCCTCGCCCTTGGCGCCCGAGCGGCCGGCCTCTCCCGGGGGGCCTCGCTCCCCTGAAGGGCCCGCGGGACCCGCGGTGCCTCTGGGACCCTGCAAACCTGGACCTCCAGCGAGACCCTGCAAACAGAACACAATAACAAATATTATTAAGAAAATAGCTACAAAAAAATAATTATTGTTAAACAGTGTCGTTTTGCTATATAGTATTTATTTTTTATTTAATTAGTATTAAAACCCTTTGCACTCAAAACATTTTTATATGTACTTGTATATACCACCAACATGAAGCATTTTTTAAGAAATTAGATCATGTTAATAATTTTTATTTTTAAAAGAGGAATTTTGATGAAACACATTGATGAGATATACAGTTATGTCATAAAGGATGATATTCAATGTAGATTTATGAGATAAATGTCTAAAAGATGATAATATCATCAATTTCGGTTCATACGAAAATATACACTGTAGAAGGGGCGCAATATGAAAATAGGCACAAACAATTTATTAAAATAAAATGTTTTAAATTTTAAAAAAGTGTACGTTGTAGGTGATTGCCTGTACAATTGACTGTACAATTGACTGGTTACAATGAACACTAAAAATTGTAAAATATAAATATATTAAATAATATTCTAGCTATGCTGCATTCAAATTATAATTTCGAGAACCTATACTTATTTATCAAACTTACAGTTTCTCCCCGAGAACCCTTGAATCCTTTTTCTCCCGGTGGCCCAGCGTCTCCCTTATCACCATCCTCTCCAGGGGGGCCTAGAGGCCCTGGAGGACCCAGAAGACCGCGAGGGCCGGGGAGACCGTCTCTACCGGATGGACCTAGAACAAAGTCAAACATTACACATTCACAGCGGTAATAATTTAAAGTCGTTTTTTCCAAATGATCTAATATCTAGTTAATCAGCCTCTTAAGATCAAATGTTCCAGGCTTATCATCTTTTTATTTCTTTAAAAAAAACTATTAATAAATCACCCAAAAATATGCCACGGATACTTCATCAGCACATCTTCAAGTTCTCGAGCTTCGACTCGGAATGTTTTAGCAAATCATATTCTCTGACATCAGTATGATGTAGTCCTTGCTGACTGTTACCGAAAACCTCGATTTACAATTTTTCGTCTCTTATTCCTGGTCACTTGTCGTGCATTTATGTACGCCACGTTGTCATTTTGGACGGGTCCACTAACAGGTGTGTTAGTTATAAACGCCACCGCTCGTGGCGCGGTCGAAAGCCGAGACCGAGCGCGGAGATTGGTAGTTGGTCCCCACCCTTTAGCGAGACAAGGTTGCGTTACGGCCAGCGGTATGTTTCCGCTTGGCCGGAAGCTTGTAAAGTCTTAACGTAATTATAATCGATGTGCTTCTAAAAGAAAGTCTTTGTTTGCTGACCTGCTCCTCATCCTGCCCTCACGCGACGGAAAAACAGCCCTTTTGAGAGAGAGGAGGATGTTAACTCGTATTTTCACAAGTGCGCAGAAATGACTTGGAACTGAGTTTATCATATTGTTCAAAATACAATTTGAAAATAATATTGAAATAATTATTTTATCATCGATAAGCAGAAACATACCTGGTGGCCCATGCTCTCCATGATCGCCCTTGATGCCCGGAAGGCCCTTGTCTCCCCTCGCGCCCTCTCTTCCCGGGGGCCCGGGTGGGCCTTCGCGGCCTGCCTCGCCTTGCTGTCCTTTGTCGCCCGTTGGTCCCAAGGGCCCGAATGGACCCAAGTCTCCTTTAAGCCCTGGCATTCCCTGAAAAATAAAAAATAAATAATTTATCGAAATCTAGCAATTTAAAAGAATTTTCCAAAAAAAAATTCTAATTGTACCAGAATTTTTTTCTTATTTTAAACGGAGTGATATAAAGAAGAGCAGATAGTCATATGAGGCAGAATTTTACATTACTTAACTCAGTACAATTCAATGCATACTCGTACATCAATTCATATTGATATCAGCTTGATATAGCTTCTTTAGGCTGATGCCGTAAAGCCTCGAAAAACGATCTTTTGTCTCTTATTTTTGTTCGCTCGCCTGACATGCACATCTAATGTTAGTTTTAATTGTATAATGTTAAAAGGTGTTTGCATTCGCCAAAATATTCGTTATGACAGTTGGCCCATTTCCTGTTGGTACCACTGTAATCTTGAATTCTCTTTTTTTCTGCAACGACGGTTGGCGGCGCCGAGATGTCAGAGCGCGCCGAGTTGACAGTTGGAGTTTGACTCGCGACCGTTATGACGAGCGCCCCTAAGGGCGTTCGCTATAACGGGCGACGTTTTTGACAAATAAACCGTGATAATATGTGAAACGAAAACAAGTGTTTATGTTATTGTGAACCTGATCCTGCATCCTGTCATCCAGTAAATCGGTATCAAATAAGAGAGGAGATCAATATAATGCAATACTGCAAGTGAATGCATTTTTTTCTTCACAGTTTACATGAATAAGGATTGGTTTGTAGAAGAAAATATTTGTAGCAGCACTTGCCAATGCTCCATTTAGGCAGCTGATATATAATTATTTTGATATACATTATAGTATGATAAGCTCACCGGTAGGCCATTGTTGCCTCGCTCTCCGGGGAAGCCCGGCAGGCCCGAGGGCCCGGTTGGCCCCAGGGCGCCCACGGGTCCTGCCGGCCCTAGAGGCCCTGTGCGGCCCGCGTCCCCGGGGGAACCTTGCTCGCCCGCGGGCCCTGGCGCACCGGGGGCGCCCGGGGTCCCTGCAGCGCCAGCCTCGCCGGAGGGCCCGGGGGGGCCTACCACGCCGGGAGCTCCCACGCCACCCGTAGGACCATTTTCACCCTAGAAATTAAATAAAATATATGTTTCCATTTATGATTATACAAAGTATCGATTGAAATCAGCTTGATATAGCTCCTTTAGGCTGATGCCGTAAAGCCTCTAAAATCTATTTTTTGTCTCTTATTTTTGTTCGCTCGCCTGATATGTACATCTAATGTTAGTTTTAATTGTATAATGTTGCCACTGTCATCTTTAATTCGCTTGCCTGCCGCGACTATTGGCGGCGCCAGATGTCAGAGCGCGCCGTCAGTTGGAGCTCGCTCGCACGCCCAAGGGCGTTCACCATAACGGTGACGAAAAAGCAAGTGTTTGACAAATAAACGCGAATTGTGAAACGAAAAACCAGTTGTTTGTATTGTGAACCTGATCCTGCATCCTGTCATCCAGTAAATCAATATCAAACTTTGAGAGGACATTATCACGATAAATGAGCGTTCGCGTTGGATCAGATGTTGGAGACACTCCACCCGTTAACGATATGCTATAAAAAAGGAAGGGTGTGTTGTTTTACTTGGATTTCATCATCATCACCATAATCATCAGACTATGTTCGTCCACTATTGAACGTAGGTCCTCCGTATCCAGGCTACTCCCACTATTTTTCTGGTGTCGTTAGTCCATCGTGTACGCAATACGCTCCATTCGCCAGTTCTTGAACGCCACTCCAACACTTTTATTATTCATAGATTGTCGTCTCTTCAATGATATGTCCTGCGCATTGCCATTTGAGTGTGTCTATTCTTTGGTTAGCCTCGACTCCTTGAGAATTTACTCTAACAATCCCATAATATATCTAATTTAAACTGTTTCTTCGCACATATTGTCTTGGCTAACGTTAAGTTAGCGATATTCTCATAAGGGCCCTTTCCACCCTAAAAACAGTGCCGATTTTAGGAGGTGGCGAATTGGTTTGGTGCCCCAGGGCGTCGAATAAGCTAGGGGCACCGACTCCAACCAATATTACTTAGATTTTTTTTAATATAAACAATATGGGGCGCCAGAAAAAAAAGCCCTAGGGCGCCGCAGGGTCTAAAGCCGGTACTGCCTAGCAACATAATAGTTCTTCCATAATACTAACTGGAGGCCCTCTTTCTCCATGCGGCCCTGGAAGGCCGTCCTTGCCCCCAGGCCCCGGCTGTCCCTGAGTACCCGGAGGTCCCCTTGGACCCTCGGGGCCCTGAGGCGCCTGCTCCCCTCGCGGCCCGGGCCCTCCAGGTTGTCCAGTGTCCCCTTTAGCGCCCGGAGCGCCTTCGGAACCTTGGCGACCTCTGGAACCACGGAAACCCTGAAAAAACCAATATACATTTTTTTAGCAAATTAATTTAACACATTTTTATTTGAGATACTTTCTTTTATTGTAATAATATGAAAATTTAATGAAATACACAATATTTAAAAAAAAAACAAATCATCACCATCATTGCCGGCGGGTATAGCTCAATGGTCAAAGCGTTTGCTTTGCAAAGTCGTGGGTTTGATCCCTGACGGAGATTAAAAAAAAGATTTTTAATCGATTTCTGAGCTCTAAAGTACCCCGGTTGTTGTGAATTTGATCCCTCACCCGTAAAATGAGAGTCATAGACTATTAATTAAAAATTGTTGTCAGACGCATGTCGTCCCGTGAAGACCGGGTGGTCTTCTATACTATGAATTATTATTAATATTACTATGAATGGGTATTCATAGTAAATTCCTGTAATAATAAGGATGATGCGTGAATCTCGGCTGTAGTCTATGACGTTTGTGGATTGACACTCCACATACATCGCTTAGGCATATGCATCATGGTAAGCGTCATAGAACTGCACAGATGAGATACCAGAATTACTATCAACTTCTGTCGTTATTCTCCTGTATGTGTTTACATAAAAAAAAAACATCCCCTAATTGGAGCATACAATAGCATTCACGAACTGCGGCCACAAAGCTCTGCCAGCCGCCATAGCCTTCACTTCATCTCATATCTGCCTCATTCGTGCAAAAATAAATTTTAAATATATCAATTAATATTCTTGAAAGTTTTAACTTCTATGTTCCAGATTAGTACACCCGTACTCGTAGCCATCCATTGATTTTGATCCCAGTAGATACTTGTGGAGCTTCGAGCATTCAATTTAGTACAACGGCAATAGCGCTCCTAAATGGCCTACCAACACACCTCGATCCTTCTCTTACATCTTTTTCCTCTTTTGTCGATGGTATTGTTCTCCTAGATCTCTGTGATCTTTGACACGTGTCATCTTCTTCTTATTTTGTGTAATTTTAATTTTTTATTATCTTTTGTGTGTATTGTATATTTATGTATACTCTGTTTCTTATTATTTTGTAAAATAATAATATTCACCCTTGGCCCGCCTTCGCCGCGTTCTCCCAACAGTCCAGGATGACCCTAAAAAACAAATAATTAAAAAAAATCACAATAAATAAATATAACTGATGAAAGCATGATTAAATATTTATTATTTAAACTTTATTTTTGGATCTCCCCATTTCATACTTGCGCCTTAACACTATCCAGTTCGCGCGTTACGTGATTAAACTTACGCTGGAGGCCGACTGTTTTTTTAAAGAATTGCTTAATCAAAAATAACTTCTTAGGTTTTCACGGCCAGATTTTATATTTTGGCTTTTGGGCTTAAAACCTGTACAGACAAGCAAGGACGACCACAGTCCGACATGACATTCGTGGAGGTACAATTCTTAGAACATACCTACCGTATTCTTAGAACATACCCACGATTCTCCAGACAAATGAAACTTCATATGTAGTTGCCATGGAGATATCAATAACGCTCGTAAAAAGATAATCTGACACCAACTCACAACTAAATCATCAATCCTGAAGAAGTCCCCTGCAGTGACGGTCGAAATATTGGTTAAAAGAAATTCGCCACACACGACTAAATCCAAAAGCCACAATATCAATTACTAAATCTATCGTCATGTGTTCAAATAAAATTAAATATGACCCTCACTGAAAAGGTATGATATCTTTGAATTATGGTCAAAAGTAAAAAACAACACATATGTTGTGTAATCGGTCACTAACGTTTGAAAAAACATCACAAGCTGAGTATATTCGGCCACTAAGCGTTGGCGGAACGATCACACACATGTTGTGTGACCCGCCTTTAACGTTCGGCCTGGTGATTACACAAATATTGTGTAATCGGACTGGATAGTGTAGTACCCGAGTCTCCCCACGCACCCCAGTGGAACCTGAAGATCAAGCTATAACTTATCTCGTTATTATATATTGTGACATCAGCACGATGTAACCCTTGCTAACTGGTACCGAAAACCTCGATAAACAATCTTTCGTCTTGTATTTTTGTCGCTTGCCATACCTTTATGTATGTAGCCACATTAGGGCTAGTTACATAGTTTTGCCACCGGCAGCGCTGGCGACCGGCCACGGGCCGTGGAAGTGTGGACGGCCGGGCAGTTAGTCTCGACCTTCTAGCGAAGTAAGGTTCGCGTCGCGGCCGCGCGGGCATGTCAACCCGCGTGGTCGAAAGCTTGTAATGTTTTTAAAGTTAATATAATCTGTGCTTCTAAAAGAAAGTCTTTTTCTGCTGCCCTGCTCCTCATTCTGCCTCATGCGACGTAATAACTCCCCTCTTTTTGAGAGGAGGAAGTTAATTGATTCTTTCAAATGCTTCTTACGGAATCTCCTTTTTCGCCCTGCGCCCCAATGGATCCTAAAGCGCCCTTCTCGCCCCTGTCTCCCGGGCTTCCCACATATCCCGGGGGCCCTTGCAGGCCGATCTTGCCCTTCTCACCAGAAGCTCCCAGTGCACCTTGCTCCCCTCGAGGTCCCTCGAATCCCTGGAAAAATAATTTATGCATTTTGAACTAAAATCACAAGAGTCATATTTTATGTATAATACATGTTGACATCAGCATGATATAGCCTTTGCTGACTGGTACCAAAAACCTCGATATACAATCTTTCGTCTCTTATTTCCGTTCGCTTATCGTACATGATGTGTCACCAAATCGGCATTTTGGACAAATCCTGTCGCGGGTGTGATGTTAGTTAGATAGACCGCCGCTTGTGGTGCTGGACTACAGCCCATCACGAGCGCAGAAGTCGTATGCCGACCGTCGGCAAGAGGATATTATATTGTGGCCCAACCTGAATTCTGTGACTAGGTCGGGCCATAAGTTTGTTAAGTTTATCGTAAATATATGTCAATGTGCTTCAGAAAAAGTCTGTGTGTTATTAATCTGCTCCCCATCTTGCCACCAAGCGACTGAATAAAAACCTTTGAAAAAGAGGAGGATGTTAATGTTAATATGATTAATATTAAAATATGCTTTTTACCTTAGGACCTTCTGGTCCTTCAATTCCAGGAACTCCTATAGAGCCAGCGCTGCCTTTGTCGCCTTTAGATCCCATATCTCCCCTTTCACCATCGACACCTAAAAATATAATATACACAAAATCATTAACTACATTTATAACTTTTTTTACACATTTTATTCTCAATCACCCAAACTGAGTTATATATACTGGGAAGAACAATACAAGTCCTTGTAACTTAATACAATTATCAACCATAGCAATAAGCTGAATAAATTACTTTATTGAATCTTAAGGAATGAACATGCCATTTAGAACAAACCCTTCCTTTTAAATGATGCGTATCAATAAAATAAATCTGTGTTAATTTCTCAACTCAGTGAGCGGAGAACTACAAGCGCTTAGTAATGTAATGAACAATAATTGCAAGAGTTCGTGGCTTGCATTCCAGTTTCTGCCGTTTATATCATTTAAGATGTTATTTGCTATGAATCTGTATGTGTATCGGTTGTTGAATATTGAATATTAAACGTAGGTTAGGTTAAGTTACTTTAGGTATGGTTAGGTTATGTCAGGTAATTCAAGTATTGAAGATAATACGTACTATTTATTCTTATTTATTACAACACGAGTCTTATAATAATTTTAATTAAAAAAATTAAGAAATTAAAAATGCATTGTTTCATTTCACATTTATTTGGTGTTATGTATATGTATTATGTACCTCGATTCCCTTTATCCCCCTTATCACCCAAGGGCCCTCTTGGTCCATCGTCCCCTTTTGGACCTCTGCTTCCCGGAAAACCGACTGTGCCCTAAAAAAATAAAGGTCATTAAAATATCATAGTCTTAAAATATAAAAATAAATTGTCGCAGTTGTTGAAAGATTGAACTCACCTGGTGCCCTTGCGGCCCTTGTTCGCCCTTGCTCCCAACGTGGCCTGGAGGGCCGTTGTTCCCCGGGGGCCCGTCCATCCCTGGAAGGCCCGGAAGGCCAGGCTTACCCGGAGGACCCTAAGACACAAAAAATTTAATATTATTTATTTTAATAGCACTAAATTTACGCAAATGAAAATAAAATAATAAAAAATGATTTTAAATAGTATTATAAATACAATTAATATTGTGGCTTTTGGGTTTAGCCGTGTGTGGCGAACTTCTTCTATCCAATATTTCGACCGCCATTGCAGGCTACCTCCTGACACAAACTCACAACAAACTCATCAACCCTGAAGAAGACCCCTGCAATGGCGGTCGAAATATTGGATAGAAGAAACTTACCACACACAGCTAAACCCAAAAGCCACAATATAAAATCTGGCCGTGAAAACCTAAGAAGTTATTTAATTACAATTAAGTTTTAAAAAAATACTTTCCAAATAACCTAATATAGGATGGCGCAAAATGAATTATTCAACAGTAATCTTCCATGCGACTGACGGTCAGCTGGCGTTAACTGATGCACTGCTTGCATTTAGTATGGAAACATGTGTTAGACATTAACTAAAATTCACTGTAGGGTCCTTCTGGTGATGCTCAATTGCATGGTCCGTCGTCTGCTTGATGTTTCTTGATTCTCAGCGACATGGGCAGCCACAGCCGCACTATTCTCTATCCCTGCAAGGTCTCCTGTGGTTCCAGTCTGTTCGAGTCGAGTAGCTTAGTGAATGTTTGCACAGTTGGCGCGACACGATTAGAAAATCTAGCTAACACTACTAACCGATTATTGGTCAAAAAGGTCGACGCAATCACACGCTTCATTGCTTGTATTTTTTGATATCAGCATGATAAAGCTCTTTCTGACTGATACCAAAAACCTCGATATACAATCTTTCGTCTCTTATTTCTGTTCGCATGACGCACATGCATGTGTCGTCATTTTTTTATGCTGTTAGGAGGACTTGTACATAGATCGCCACTTGCGGCGCTGGGTGTCACCGACCACGGCGCCGCGCGGCAGTCAGTTGTGTGCCGACGGCGGCCAGGTCATATTGTCGTTGTCCCGGCCTGAATGCTGTGAGTAGGTCCGGGCCAGAAGTTTGTAAAGTTATCGAAATACATATGTCAATGTGCTTCAGAAAAGGTATTTTTGTTGTTAATCTGCTCCTCATCCTGCCACCACGCAATTCAATAACCAACTTAAAGAGAGGAGGATGTAATTTTGTAAACTGCAAGTGTCTAGTTCACAAATGTTAAACATGATGAACGTATGCAAAAATTTTAACATCTTCCAATAGGATGATTAATTTTGCAACGCCTGTATTATATTCATTCAATTATCTTATGATCAAATACCTGTACTCCTGGAGGCCCTAGCTGTCCTAAAGGCCCCGGAGCGCCCACGGCCCCTAAAGGCCCTGCTTGCCCTGGGGCGCCCGGTTGGCCCTGAGGGCCCTGAATGCCTCGCGGCCCAACCGGTCCTTCCCCACCAGGAGTTCCAGGGCTGCCTGTGAGGCCGGGGTATCCCCTTGGGCCCATAAAGCCCCTGGGACCCTAAAAACAAAAAAATAATACATTTTATGATTTCAAATATTAGGTGTATCGGATAATAATGTCGTTTATTTTGCTATCGCTGTCAGTTGTGATTCGATAGTCAAACTGTAAGAACGTATGTAGTATCATATATCAATAAGTATATACTTTGAAAAATTGATATACGATGACCTTGGCATGATGTAGCCCTTGCTGGCTGGTACCGAAATCCTCGATATACAATCTTTCGTCTCTTATTTCTGTTCGCTTGTCGTACACGTATGTGTCGCCGTATTGGTATTTTGGACAATTCCGGTCACGAGTGTGACGTTAGTTATATAGATCGCCACTTGCGGCGCTGTGTCACCGACCACGGCGCGGTGCCAGTCAGTAGTTGTCCCCTAACCGTGACGAGAGTCCGATTGATATTGGCCCGGCCTGAATGCCGTGACTAGGTCCGGGCCACAATTTTGTAAAGTTATCGAAATATATATGTCAATGTGCTTCAAAAAAAATCTTTGTGTTTTGTCAATCTGCTCCTCATTCACCACGCGATTGAAAAAAGTATTTTTAAAGACGGATGATGTCATTACTTTACTATTTATGATCCACAATAAATATATCAAGTAAGGCTTACTAGTTCCCCTGGCGATCCCGGTTGACCCATGGGTCCGTCTTCCCCCTGGGACCCCTCGTGCCCCGGGAGACCTTGCTCCCCAGTCTGCCCTTGCGCCCCTCGCTCCCCTTTCTCCCCGGGTAATCCTAAAAAGTACATTTAAGATTATTATCATTAACTTAAACAAAACTTAATACAGGTGACAAGAAATGGCTCTACATACGGATGTCTGTCTGCTGAACAATCTTGCAAATGTGTAACCGGGCATTCTACTTTAAGACACATACTTGTATAGTGTCATAATAAAAAAAATGTCAAAATATTATCTCATAAAGAACTTACAGCTGTGTGACATGGTGCTTATCTGTAAGTGATAAAAAAGACTAGATGCCCTAAAGATGTGGTCATACAGAAGAATTCTCGGAATTTCCTAGAGAGACCACGTCATCAACAATGAGGTTCTCAGCATAATCAAGGAAGATAGGCACCTAGCAAGAACCATCTCAGAGAGGCGATCGGTCACATCACGCGCCGCGATGGTCTTCTTCACGATATCGTGGAAGAGATGGTTGAGGGTAGAAACTTCAGAGGGTGCCCTAGACGGGAGTATTTGCAGCAAGTGTTCAAGGACATGATTTGTAGCTTTTTTTCTGAACTTAAGAGGATTGTAGAAGACTGAGAAGAGTGGAGATCGAGATGCAAGCTTTTGTTGCTGCAAACCAATCCACCAGATTGATACTACCACGAAGAAAGTACTTATACGAGTATATAGCTTATGTAATGACTCACCAAACATTCCTGGATAGCCAACTTCGCCCTTGTTGCCCGGAAGTCCCGATTGCCCTCGTTGCCCATCTCTGCCGGGAATTCCCCTTCGACCCTCACGTCCAGGGTGCCCTATGGGTCCTTGGATCCCAGCGGGGCCCTAAAATGTGTAAAATAATAGTCTAATACAAAGGAATAATCGACTAAAGTCACGACTGTTGAGTTTACTCTTATTTATGTAAAATAGCACAAAAATACTAAAAGTTAACGTATAACTATGACATGTGTTAACCCTTTCATTACGGCTCGGTTTGAATACAAATTATACATTCAATTATAAAACTAGTGTATGGAGAATGAATGTACTTATCTGGTCTATTTTCATGTATCACATTAGTTCTTGTATCCTTTAGCTATCAAATGATGCATAAAAAACTATTATATTTAACAAACGTTCATTATGTAACTCCATACATGTGGTGGCATTGACACATATGGTTTATAGAAAAATCTCTCCTGTGACGAAAAATAACGATATTTACTTACACGCTTTACAGATTCCTGTAAAGAATACATGTAGGTTGATGATAAAGGGATTGACTGCACTTCCAATATCCTACCGTAGATGTCACAATGAGTAAAAAACTATTCTAAGAAAGTAGTAAAACGATATATCACGTCAACCGATGTTAACGGTAATCTTATGAAGGCATATTCCGAACACCGATGCGAAAGGGTTAATGGTTATGCTGTGAGACTGAGCCATGGCCAGGAGAGACCGACTCAAAACTTGACCTGCTCTCAAGCGTGGTAAACATCAAACTGTTGAGGCTAAGTGGAAAGTGATACCTTCTCTGCTACTGCTACAGGCAAACAAGATTCAATTCAATCAAGATCCCTTTGTCATCAGCGGCGCCACAAGAAAAGGTTCTCTCGTCGACCACTATGCGTGATTGGCGCTTCATAGACGCGCAGTCCCTGATATCGACAGCCTGGCGCTGTTGATTATTTTACGGTTGAATCAATATGTACGATGCTAGTTACCTGTTTTCCAGTGTCTCCTGACTCTCCTTTTGCTCCATCAGCGCCTGCAGGACCATCAGGGCCTATAGGGCCGGTTAGGCCTCTTGGGCCCTGAGCGCCTCTCATAGCACTCTGAAAATAAATAAAATGTTTATAAAGTGTTTTAAATAATCATGAATGTTCAAATTTGATCAATTATTTAGCAGCGATCTGGCTAGTAATTTTTCAATGGTTTACATCTATTGATGTCTTTATCTCAAGCAGACCAGCCAGTGAGTTAGTTCTAGCACGGTACCAATGGCCTGGAACTCGCTGCCGGAAAGCATAAGTTCTCTTAAAGCGGAGGCATCCTTCAGAAGCAGACTCAAGACCCACCTTTTTACTCAGAGAGGCAAAGAAGCGCTTTTGTAATGACCATTCGGTCATAAAAAAGCGCTATACAAATACTGATTTACTAATAATAATAATTGTGTTTTCATAATCCTCATCTAGCCTTCCTGAACGCGGTGAAATTTCAACATCAAAATTACTGAATTGAAATTTTGCAAACCAATTTTGGTACAAAATACACGTTCTTCGTAAAATATCGGATAATTTTTTCTTGCTTGAACAGCATTTTTTTTAATTCGACAGTAAAAATTTAAAAGATGAAGATAATTCTGTTTTACACTTTACATATTTGAAGATGTATCAAATAAAAACTACTGCGTAGAATGAATTGAAAGAAACTACGAGCAATCCTTGCTATATCAGCAGTGAAAATGAGCAAATATTTTGTAGCCTTAGTGTGAATTTGGCTGTTAAAAATAGTTAATTCCTGCATTAGACAAAAAACTTTGTTATGTCTTAACCAATTCATCGCCGCCATTTTACATGCCAGCCCTTGACACCATCTCTTGAATATCTCCCAAACTATCGATCCTTTTTGGTTTGTTAATATTTTTAAATATTCATAAATGTCGTTGTGAGAAAATCGGAATTAATTTTGAAATACATCTTTCGAATCTTGCGAAGCGCGCACAGCTGCGCTTATGGCGATCGTCTACGTAGAGCGCACATGTGTGCTTACGGCGATCGTCGGGTTAAACTACCTGATAAATTTATTGGCAACTTACTATGTGCTGGGATAGCATTTGCTGAAGGGCTTCTGGCTGTCCATCAGGTCCTTTGTCACTCCCTTGCTGACTCATCTGAAGACAAAAAGAGTACATTCTGTATATATTGTAGTTACCGACGGCCATCCAGGACGGCGCGAGCCCGGGGGCTTGAAGAAAAGGCTAGCTAGTTAATGTTCGCCTGCGGCATTCGTAACACATGTCAGCTAGGTCCACATTTTTTTTATTGAAACACATACAACAGAATACCGACAGTTGGTGATAGTCATTCGGAAATCTCAACTGTGGAATTCTATGACGCTTACCATGCTACATAAGCTTAAGCGCTGCATGTGGAGTGTTAATACGCCAACGTCAAAGACTACAGCCCGAGATTCACGAATCATCCTTATTATTACAGGAATTTACTACTAACGGATGGTCTTCACGAGACGACTTTCGTCTACCACCTGGAATTTTACGAGTGAGGGATCAAATTCACACCAACCGGGGGTATTTTAGAGCTCAGAAATCGATTAAAATTCTTTTTTTTTTAATCTCCGTCGGGGATCGAACCTACGACCTTTGGCTTGCAAAGCAAATGCTTTGACCATTGAGCTATACCCGCCGGCTTTAACTCTTGACACACTGTATTGTGTGGATGTGATTAATTTTCCCTAGTAATTCCTCACATAATCAAATCATCGCACTCCCAGTATTCTACACAGTCATCTGTTTTCAAAACCCATTATTTGGCCGCGTTGGTTTTTGGTGACATGCCAAGATTCACAGCCGTAAAGAAGAATGGGAACGATGTAGGTGCTGTATAGATGGCATTCAACTTTGATCGAGTAGTCGAGAAGTCGCAGATATTGTGCATACAATTGAAAGACTTTCCAGCGTTCCCATGGCCGGAAACGAACTAATTTTACAGGCCACCGTTCTCACAGTGACCCGTAGATATCTGAAACTCTTAACCCTCTCAATAATCTAGTCAAGTCTCGTAAATACACGATCTGCATCTCGACAGGCGCTGTATTTTAATTTCAATTTTATTTATGTATTTCTTTCAGAAACATTACAAATACAAATGTATTTAATACGATCCTGAAATAAGATATAATATAAACAATTTATAAATATAGGTATTTCTGATTATTAACAATAATTATTTAAAAGTCCCGAAGCTCGCTAAACAGAAGACTCCATGAAATTACTTTGATAAATAAATTCGTGGAGCTCATGTCGAAACTGGGCTTCTCTCAAGTGGAATATAGCAATATTCGAGGCGAATATTGCTATATCTATATATCGTTGAACAGTCTGATCACTCTCCCAAGAAGCATAGTCTCTGGCAGGTTAGTATACCCCCTAGAAAGAACAAACAATCTGTGCCTTCTTATTCTTAAATAATTGTCAGGGACAAACAAATTGATTTCTAACAAAATATCTGTATTTCTGAACACGCCGCGCACTAGGCGAAAGAAATGCAGCACTGCAAATATGTTTTTTTTTTATTAATTCTTATGCCCAGTCGCAGAGACTTTGCTTCCAACCTGTCAACAATGTTCTTCAGATCCAAGTATTGTCAGTTAAAAACTTTAAAGTTACAAAAAAACTGTGTAATTAACTTACTGGTATGAGAAAGACGTGTCCTGGCGGACCCTGGATGCCGTCGGTCCCCGAAAGGCCATCCCTGCCGCGGTCCCCTTTGGGCCCAACGGGTCCCTGGACTCCCAGGGGCCCGGGGTACCCTCTGGGGCCCGCGGGACCGCGACCAGGGCGATCAAGGCCGTAGGAACCATCGGGAGCTGATGAGTCAACACCCTGAAAAGAAAAGAAAAAAATACATTAAAAAACATGGAACTCTCCGTTATGTAAACTAGGTATTTTATATACTGATACCAAGGGGTAGATTGACTATAGCCACGACTTGAGTTTACTTCCATTTATTTCAAACTTAAGCACTGTTCTCAGCTTCATATACCCCCTTTAGGCTGAAGCCGTAAAGCTTCGAAAAATGATCTTTTATCGCTTATTTATTTTCGCTCGCCTGACATGCATATCTAATAATATTAGTTTATGTCATATAATAATACACGGTGTTCGCAAACGCCATTTTATTATTTATAACAGTTGGGCCATTCCATATTGGTGCCACTGTCATCTTTGATTTGCTTTTCTGCCGCGACTGTTGGCAGCGGTAGATGTCAGAGCGCGCCATCAGTTGACAGCTCGCTCGCGACGGGTGCTCGAAAAAGCAAGTGTTTGAGAAATAAACGCGAATTATCGAACGAAAACAAGTTGACTGTTTTATTAATCTGCTCCTGCATACCGCTGCTCATTAATTCGATAACCAACTCAGAAAGGAGGATATCAACACAAAATACAAAATTCAACGTAAAATCTTAACTATGGCACGTGTTAATGCTGATACCTTGAACCTGCGCTACGGCGAAAAGAACAATCCAGAATGAGGTGCGACTCAACCTTGACCAACTCGCAAGCGCGGTAGATGGCAGACTGACTAGACCGCGTGGAGAGTGATACCTCACGCGTCCTTGATTGGCGCTACGTTGACCGTGTTGTCACCCGCGGCGTGATAGAGAGTCACACGGTTCTCTGGATAGCCACTAGTTAGCAGGAATTTCACTGGCTCTTGTGAGCGAGATCATGGAGCATGATGCCGATCGTTAAAAAAGATGCGACGAACGGTATTAATACATAAAATAAATAAAGATAACTAATTACCGACGACATAAGTACTGACATCAGCATGTTATAGCCCTTGCTGACTGTTACCGGAAACCTCGATACACAATCTTTCGTCTCTTATTTATGTTCCCTTGTCGGCATGCATGCGTCGCCATATTGGCATTTCGGGACTAGTTACGTAGATCGCGAGGCGCCCAGTGCGACTGCCCATCACGAGTGCGCGCCAGTCGTGTGCAGCCAGTCGGCGAGAGCATATTGTATTGTGGCTCGGCCTGAATTCTGTGACTAGGTCGAGCCATAAGTTTCTAAAGTTTATCGTAAATACCTGTATATATCAACGTGCTTCTGAAAAAGTCTGTGTATTATTAATATGCTCCTTATCATGCCCTCACGTGACTGAATAACTACCTTTGAAAGAGAGGAGGATGTTAGTACATTCAACCACCAAATTTAGACAACATTTATGAGGACCAAAAATATGACTGGTTGGGATAATCATACCATGTCCTTAAAAAAATATAAATTATAAGGACCTAAGTGTGTCTAAGACACTTCAGATGCTCCAAATGTGAGGAAACGTACCTCATTGTCCCATTCAAGGAAGTCTGGATCTGGAGTTGTTGTTATGAAGGCAACTGTGGTGACTTCTTCGGTGTTGTTCAGAGGTTTCGGAGCCACTGGGAAGCTTCCGCTGGATGCAGATCCTCCGGTACTGGCTGCTCCACTTCCAAACTGAACAGAAATATAACAAACATTATGTTTAGCAATTTGACAAGTTTCTTAAATGTTATTGTTATAATCGAAGACTTACCCCGGGTCTGGCAGGTCCCACCAAGCTTCCACCAGTTCTGTTGTAGGCTGCTGGAGCTGGTGTTCTACCAGGATTCCACCTGGGAAGATGGTTCTCGTTTTGTCCTGTACAACAATGTTTAACAATCAGCAATACAAATATTACAAGGGCAAATAATTATTTTCTCTAATGAGCAATAATTATTTATGTATTCGTCATTATTATTTTTTAAAAAAGTGTGTAAAAATAATAAATTGGCAGTAAAAAAGAATTGCAGTTAATTATTATGGAATGAAATTGAAAAATGGGTTAGGTTTCCATTTTATGTGCTAATTATTCATTCATTTTTCATTATTTACTGGCAGTTTTGAATATATTACTGCCATTTTAATTGTATAGCTACCACGTTCATACTGACATAGTGCGATTAATTTAATTTACTGCTAATTTTTCAATTTACTCCTAAACCCTTGAATTAGTGGCTGAACATAGAAATACAGGCTATAATAACATATTGATTGGCTTTCATTAATAAATACAAATAATTACATAATTGAATACGGTTGAATATAACATTTTTTTTACCGTATCCGCTCCATATTTGGAACATATGGATACCGCAAATTTTGTATATGTCATGTCCCAGAACACCTGTATACCCGGATGTCCACATGGGAATATAGATGGTTCCTGAAAACCTCACGCAAGAGTCCAAAACCTTATACTGCAGCTGTAGTATAAGAGAAATATTCGGGTGTTCAATAATCACGGTTTTTTAAGAAGATTGGAAGATTGACCCAACGCTTCCGAGGCTTAGAGATTATTTTGTTCTTAAGGGATGGCTCAACCCTACCGGGAACAAGTATAGAGCTTAGATTTGATTCAACTTTCTTGGCTTTGTTGAGCTCCACCCATCCTCCTTCCTTCCTTCTTTATATCTATTATATTTAACATATTATTTATCTACTTTAATCCATCAATTCCATCAGTATGTTAACACACGTGGAAAACTGCTTGTTATCCCATTCATTGATGGCCAATTTACCGGAGTACATAGCTTAGTGATTAAAAGCGTTTGCTTACAAAACCGAAGATCTTGGATTCAATTAATTTCTAAGCTTTATAAATAACCCCGATTCATCTTAATTTTTTCCTCGTCCGATAAATGCCAGTCGTGGCCTATTAATTAAAACTAGTAGAATACAAAAATCATCCTGTAAACACTAACCATTTGCAGTGAATTTGTGTTAAAATTAATGATGCATGAATTTCAGGATGTAATTTATGACGTTGACGTATTAACATTCCACATGCAGTTATTATATATATCACAGAATCCACAGTTGAGAATTCTCTGCCACCATCTTTCAGTATTATTCTATATAGGCTTACACAAAAAAACGATTGAAAAAAGATGTTGTAAACGAAAAATGCCAAAATATTTACCTCTAACAATAGGTCTTCCAGAAGTTGTACCTCTACCACCTTGCACGATCAAGAACCCATCTCCTTCAATTCTCGTTTTCCCAAAACTATCAGTAGTGCTAACAGGCGCCCTGGATGCTATAGTAGTCTCTTCAAAATCGCGCTCTTCATCAAAAGCCGTGGTGTTTTCCACAACATCATCGAAACGATTTCCACGATCTGTATAGTTGCTTCTTCTAGGTGCATAGACTTCGTTTCTGTCTCTTCTAGCGTTGTTCCTGCTAGCATAACTGTTGTAAGGGTTTCCGTATCTTGGTCTGGGACTTCCAGGGAAGTTTCTTCTTGATGAAGACCCAGGATTGTTGTAGTTATCTTCGTTAACGGATGTTCCTTGAGCCTGTGGCTTGGAAAGGTCTTCTTCTTGGTCTTCTTCGATGGCTGCTTCATCAATCTCTTCTTCTTCTTCAACGGCAATCGAAGGTATGGATTCGGGACAGTTAGGTGCAATGACATTACACATGTCGTATGCTACATCGGGAGTGTTAGCTATTTGGACCAATTGGACGTCCCCCTGCAAAATAAAAAAAAGCAATTTAACCGCAAATTAATGTTTCACCATTTTGTAAACTCAGATTGTCTTTTCCCAGAACAGCTGTATACCCGGAGGTCCACATTGTAGCATAGATGGTTCTTGGGAACATCCAGGTCAAGAATCCGCAAACTTGCATAAACTGCGGTTGTAGTACAAGAGAGATTGGATGATCAGCCCAATGCTCCCGAGGCCTGAACAATTGTTGTTATGTCTTTAAAGGGTGGCTCAATCCTACCGGGGGAATGGTTTGATTTGTTTTAATTAAGCCAGCTCAGGATTCTAAACTGACGGCGTTTAAATGACAAGCAAACGCTTTACCACTGGAGTATACCGCCTGTCAAAGTAGAATACTGGTGGCGTTTTTACACTTTCGTATATATTGTTGGAATGATGATTACCACGAAGAAGTCCTCTTCCAGCTGCCTGCCCAGGATGGTGACTCCTCTAGTGTTGAGTTGGGAGGTCGGCAGTCTCTGCAGGGACTTGGTGACCTGCAGACCGCAGTCCACGATCAGCGTCATAGAGTCACCCTTCACGCTCAGACCGAGTCTATGGAAACTGGAAACAACCAAACAAGCAACATTTTAATACATAAAAAACTTTTTTTTTTATAATTGTTTTAAGCCGCTTAAATGCTTGGAATTGTGGCTTTTGGATGACAAGGACGTGTATGACAAATTTCTTCTTCTATGCAATATTTCGACCACCTGTCTTCAGGTACTTTACTAAAGATGTATGATATCAATTAAACGTATCTCTTCAAACGTCATGTGAGATGAGATTAATTATGTTTGTTTTCCCATGAAGGCTTTCGGGCACGGGCTACAAGGCGAAATTCATGCTGTTATGAGAATCAAGCCGTCATCCCTGTTGATATTAACGGTGAGTCTTTGATTTCAATGGGTTCTCTTACTCGGCGCACATGTTTTCTTTGTGATCGAACTACGATTTCCGTTTCAAATGAAAGCGTTTACCATTTGTCAGCCGAATGTTCTACAAATGCTGTCTAGTCTGCACGACCTCTCATATTTACTTTTCAAAAATACTAAATAAACCAATCTTACGCCTTTATTCCATTGATTGCAGGTTAGACGTTAGAGTGTCATTATTCATCAAATGAATTGCTATTCTTTGAATCAAGTTAATTAAATCTAGAAGATATTTTGTGTCTCAACACATAAGTGACTGCCATATTCAAGTATAGGAGGATTTGTCCTTATAGAAGAAGTTGTTTGTCAGTGAAATACCCCAGTGATCTATATAATACACCCAGTTTTTTGGAAGCGAGACCGGCTTTATAATTTATTGACTCGTAATATTTGACATGATTTGAGATTGATAATCCAAGCATGTTGATGGAGCTTGCTTTTGGAAGAGAACAACCGTTGAAAGATACAGGATCTATAGCAGTCTTCTTGGTGGAGAAAGTGCACGATTGGGTTTTGGAAATGTTGAAACTGACGAGGTTGAGGTCACCCCATCGTGAAACCCTTTCAAGAGACATGTTCATCTTCTCCACCAGAGATTCCCTAGCAGCAGATAGTTCCGAATGTTTTGGAGGTTTATGGAAGATTATACTCTCATGGACAGCGCTGTCGTCGGCATAACAGTGAATGTTTGCGAATTGAAGCAAATCATTCACATGCAGAAGGAAAAGAGTGGGCAACATCACAGAGCCCTGTGGAACTCCCGAGTTGATTTTATGGCAGGCAGTTGGTTTTGTCATATATTATTAGATGAATCAATAGATCAATGTTATCAATATGTGGTAACTGACGAGTCACCCCATCTTGAAACCCTTTTTTTATGCGAGAGTGGTTTTAGACTTAATTGTCTCATTACATTTTTTCGATTAGTTTCTTAGTTGATATAGATGCGTCGGGTTAATCATCTGATCATTACTTCACCTCTACTTACTTGCCATCATCGATGTTCACTCCAAAGGAGATCATATTTTCATCTGTAGGATTCCCATCAGTGTCCTCGTAGAAGATGGATATATCTGTCCCGATGGAGAGCACCAGTTGCTCGTCACCAGAATCCGAATATACGGTTAAGAGTGTTGTTTGACCCATCCCTGAAACACGACAATTAAAAATATATATTAATTATAAAATATCAAATTAAGAACATGCTTTTGAGCGCTACTCTAATACTTTTGTACCCCAGCGACCGTCGTCTCTTCGACAGGACACCACTGTGCCTATTCGTTGTGTAGCCTCCACTACTTGAGTTCTACTTCGGATATCCTCGTTTCGGGTTCTATCTTTTGGAAACAGTCCTCTCATGGATCTCTCTATGGTACTTTGGGTAATCTTCATTTTATATGTAAGACCTGCTGTTAGATTCCATGTCTCTGCGCCATAAGATAATACAAAACGGATGCATTGGTTAATCGCCTAAGCTAAAAAACATTGCAGAAATTTCGCTTTAAAAATTTACTTAAGTTTTCCAAATACTGCCCATCTCAGTTGTACACGGCTGTCGATTTCTTTTGAGAAGTTATATCGTCCTTATTGGATTACTTGTCCTAGATTGAGACATCAGCACGATGTATCCCTTGCCGACTGGTACCGAAAACCTCGATTTACAATCTTTCGTCTCTTATTTTCTGTTCGCTTGCCCGCTCACGGGTGTGTTAATTATAGACACCGCCAGAGGCGCGGGCGAGAGCCCGATCACGAGCGCGGCAGTTATGTGTTGACGACCGAAAAGGTCGCATTACGGTCAGCGGCATGACATCCCGCCTGGCCGGAAGCTTGTAACGTTATATAATCGTATAACGTAAATATAATCAATGTGCTTCTACAAGAAAGTCTGTGTTATCAATCTGCCCCTCATCCTGCCACACGCGACGGAGTTACACATTTTTGAGAGAGAGGGGGATGTTAATAGGTGTATTCATTTATAACCTCTATTTGTCTTCCTCCTATGGAAATAAGTAAAATGTTTGGGAAATATGACTTTATCATGGCTTCTGGAAAATAGATCTGTTATAAAGAAGAAATAATGAGCAGTGTTGCAATGTTTTACCTTTAGTCGCTCTCACTATCAGCAGTAGAGAGAAGTCCACTGGGAACCCTTCAGGAAATAGGACTCCCGTCTGGGCAATGAGCTGCACACTCTCGCTGAGATGGTAGGCTCTGGGTTCGTCGTCAGGAAGTTCTTCGTCTTCCGTAGAATTGGTCCGACACATGTTTGGTACCAAGGTCACTCCTTCAGGCAGTTCAGCTATGCCGGACTGGGCCAAAAGATCGACGATGTAGTCTGGAAAAAAATCAAATATAAAAATCAATTAATATTTTTATGTAAATACACACGGGAGAATACCGACAGATTGTGATGGTCGTTCTGAAGTTTCATCTATGGATTCTATGACGCTTAACATGTTAAGTATGGTTAAGTGCTGCATGTGGAGTGTTGATCCGCTAACATCATGTCCGACATTCAGGCATCATCCTTATTATTACAAGAATTTACTATGAAGGACGATTTTCGTCTACCAGCAATTTTGATTAATAGACTATGACTGGCATTTTACGGATGAGCGATCAAATTCACACTAACCTGGAGTATTTTAGAGATCAGAAATCGATTAAAAATATTTTTTAAGCTTCGCCGGGGATCGAACCCTCGACCTTTGGCTTGTCAAGCAAACGCTTTGACCACTGAGTTATATCCGCTGGCAAACTATTCTATGACTGTCATTTTACGGGTAAGGGATCAAATCCGACCGGCAGTATTTATAGAACTTAAAAATATCGTATTGTGGCTTTTGGGTTTAGCTGTGTGTGGCGAATTTATCTGTACTAATATTTCAACCGCCATTGCAGGGGTCATCTTTATTTGTCACAAAATCGTCAACGCTGAAGATGACCCCCGCAATGGTGGTCTAAATATTGGTGCAGATAAATTAACTACACACGGCTAAGCCCAAAAGCCGCAATACCAAATCTGAGCGGGAAAACTTTCGACATTATTCAGAAATATCGTTTCAAAATCATTTTTATTTGAATAGCCGTCGGGGATCGAACACGCGATCTTTGGTAGGGTAAGCAAACGTTTCAACACTTATCACATACCCACTAGAAAATTACTATGATGAAATAAATTTATTTTATTTTACAAAAATATTATGCAAGGTTATTTGCTTTATGTTTCTCGATTGTTTTGTTTGGTTCATTTGAATTTAGAACGTTTTCAAATCTATATATATAAAAATCAATGTCTGTCTGTCTGTCTGTCTGTCTGTCTATCTGTGTGTCGTTGATGCATTCCGTTACCATTAACCGGATTGCAATAATACTTTGTCGAAATATTGCTGATACTAAAAGGAAAAAGATAGGATACTCAAAATTTGATTTAATTACAAAAATTAATTGAATATTTACGTAAAACATGTTTTCATACAAGACTATTGTAATACAGAACGGCCAATTTAGAACATTGTGTTTCCTTGGCAACGCCGTAAACAACAATTCACTCACCTGAAGTTATTATAAGTAGGTACTAACGTAAGGTACTGAATATTTAGAAACAAAATTCGATTTTCGAATAAAGCATTTCAATATTTGAATTTTTGACGACTTTTTTGTTTATCGAATTAAAATAAATATAACGTATTAATTGTGTGTGATATACAGTAGAAAGAGTTAATTATGGAATTTTAATTGCTGGTCGGCTTTGGATAGTATTATATCATAATTTAATAATTAATTTAAAGTAAAAAATTAATAAATTAAAAATATTTAGTTTTGATTCACAATTTATTTTAATGCTAACATGTTTCGGCCTTCCTTAAGACCATCTTCAATAATGAAAAAATAAAAACAGACCGTGGCTTATGTAGGTATGGACAAGATCCTATATTAGTTAGGTTGTATATGTGTGCGGGTACAACAATTGAAAAAGGTTATTTCAAAAATTAATTGGTATGTGATTAGTCTTAATGTATTGAGATTTTTTTTATTTTTTTTTATGTAAACACATACAGGAGAATACCGACAGATGGTGATAGTAATTTTTTGTCTCATCTGTGGAATTCTATGACGCTTACCATGGTGCATATGGCTAAACGCTGCGTGTGGAGTGTTGATCCGCCAACGTCGTAGACTACAGCCCGAGATTCACGCATCATCCTTTATTATTACAGGAATCTACTATGAATGGGTGGTCTTCACGGGATGACTTTTGTCTACCACCGATTTTAATTGATAGGCTTTGACTGACATTTTACGGGTGATGGATCAAATTCACACCAACCGGGGTATTTTAGAGCTCAGAAATCGATTAAAAATCCTTTTTTTTAATCTCCGTCGGGGATCGAACCCACGACCTTTGGCTTGCAAAGCAAACGCTTTACCATTGAGCTATGACAGCCAGCATTATACAATAATATTTTTTTTTTGCTTTCAATTTAAAAAGATATTATGAAATACTAGGTATTATATTTTTTTAATTATAATTAATTCTAAAATTATAATTATTTCACCAAGTATTGTCAGTTGTTAACCTTAATGTTAGTATTATATCAATCAATTTATTTTTATTTTTCAAAAGTGAATTTCAAAACGTAACATCCACTGTGATATCAATTATGCCACCCAAACGAAAAGTAATAGGTCAAGAGTACAACTCAAGCACGAATGAAAAGGGCATCTTGAGCTTCAGAAACAGTCGAGCAAAGGAGAACAAGATTGGAAATAGATCGAGTACACGCTTCGCAAACCCGTTCATCTGGACAGATGAGCAACGGGAAGCAAGATTGGAGAGATTGGAAACAGTTAGAGTACACACTGCTCAAACCCGTTCATCTGAAACAGATGAGCAGCGGGAAGCAAGATTGGAAACAGATCGAGTACGCGTAGATCGTACCAGACGTACTCTGCATGCTGATTTAAATCATAGTGCTTTCCATTACGATCCTAATTATGATTACACTCTGCACCCAAGTATTGTAATTGGAAAAAATGATAAATTATGCGTGTATTGTGGTGCCTGTAAATTTAAAAATGAAACACTAGGAATGTGTTGCACGAGTGGAAAATTGAAATTGCCAGAATTACATTCACCACTCGAACCTTTATTAACGTTGGTATCGGGTGAGACAAGTGAATCAAAACATTTCTTGACAAACATACGAAATATCTGATTTTATTTTGGCAAGGAGAAGACGGATACCATTTCAACATCCCGTTGAGAAATCCACAAACAGATGAGGAAACGACTAAGAAAGTCAGTGCCATGAATTACTATTCATATCGATTGACGATTCGTGAAAACGCTGAAAATCATAACCTAAAAGGTCGACATTTGTTCCATCAATACATGTTCGCGAAAATGGAAACTGAACGACTCCTCTACATTTGATTAAATCAAACCAAGTTGCGTTCCGAAGGGTATATTTATTTACGCGATGCAGCTGTAAATGATGGCTGAAAAACAAAAAAAACATTGTGTATCCAAAAGCATTCCAATAAATAAAAACACATACGGGCGCCACTGTCAAATTTAGGTAAGAACAACATAATCTTAGTTTATTGTTTCTAATTAGCTCCGGTCACGCCTCATGTCCGACTTATCCAATCGGAAGACGAGAGGCTCCCGACGAGGCGCTTCCATAAACACTCGCGGTTTCTTTTTTTTTAATGGCATTGCAACGCATGCCGGGTACACGCTAGTTAAATATATAAATAGCAGTCTATTCTCTTGCCAGGCATGTCACTATCAACTGATTAAATCAATCAACTGATTACTTAAGATGCTCGTAAAGATCCTCAACTGTCTGCAAACTCGTCCATCACGATCAGTGACCGTCTCCGTGACATCTCTGGGTGTCATCTCCCCAATTGACCCGCCCAAGCATGCAGATCTATTCAAATATTGGCGCCAAGGATCCTTGGCCTTCTTCGATCAATCACAAACATCTGATGTAACAAGCTTCGAGAGATTGAATTCAAGAAACGCAATGCTTTTTTCATATCAGGAACATATCACTAGAAATTTATGGTTTTCAGTTCTGTCAGTTGCCATTGTTCATGGCTTTACTCAATCAAAACAAAGTGCCGACTATACAGTGCCTGTATCGACCCCATTCTTCTTGTTTTTACCATATCCGCTCCTTATTTGGACCATTTTGACACTACAAATTTCCGTTTCACAGTTCTGTAAGTTCAATTGTATATGCCTTGTTTCAGAACACCTGTATACCCAGAGATAAATATAGGAACATAGATAGTTCTCGGGAACCTCCAGGGCAAGATCCCGCGAACTTGTATAGACTGCCGCTGTAGTACCAGAGAAATATTTGGGTGTTCAATCATCAGCGTTTATTTAAGGAGATCGGCTGACGAATCCGACGCTTCCGAGGCCTGGACATTTTTTTTTCTTTAAGGGGTCGCTCAACCCTACTGGGAGCATGTATAGAACCTAAATTTTATTAAATCAGTTTTAAGAAATCAAGCTAGGTCGAGCTTTGACACGGCGGCATCTGAATGCCATACAAATGCTTTTACCACTAGAGCTAGACTATTCCGCCCGGATATTTTTCTTTTCGTTTTTGAATCCTGTATATCTCGAAAGAGGCGAAGTTACATTTTGTTGAGATATATCATTTGGATGTCGCAGGGCAGCTGCTGGACTCGCGTCTGTCGGGAACCATACATAGAATATATTCGCGGAAGGCAGAACTGACATGGAATGAGGCGAAATATATGGCTGCTGACAGAGCTTTGTAGTGGCAGATCGTAATTACCATATGCTCCAGTTAAAGGAGTGGACATGATGATGATTACATAAAGACAGTATTGCGCAATAACTATTCGATTATCTTCAATCAATTCGAGGCGCCTTCGAAACATTTTAAATTTAAAATCGATTGAGATTCCATCTGTTTGCTACATAGTATCATAGGTAGTTGTTCCTATACAATGTGTTGATTACCGTTTGACCTATATTTACTACAACTTCAAAGAACATATCAATCACGATATATAACATTTATTTATGTACTTAATATTTATGATATTTTAAGTATGAATGTAAGAATGTTATTTCGTTTGAATCTGTTTTTCAAATAAATAATACGTTCTTTTTTATTTAAGCACATGCGGGAGAACATAACCAGTCGAGACAAGTGAACTCTATGACGCTCAGCCAGGGAGGCTAGACGCTGCATGCGGGAAACGTGTGTTGTGTTCGTGTTTGTGTGTGGGTTGTGGAGTTCGCAAGTATATATTTATATGTTTCTTGAAGAGATCCAAAATGTAAGAAGGAGGACCCACAAACTCTGGAAAAGCATTCCAAAGCTTACCGGTGGCATTAAGGAAAGAACTTTGAAAACTTTTCTAATATTTTTATAGTTAATATTCTACTAGAGATCAAAAATTATATATATAACAAATCAACAATCATTAATATCGGTCCAGTAGTTCTTGAATTATAAATGGTGTAACTAACGTAACTATTTATAATACATATGTGTATATATTTATACGAGAGGTAACCCTAGCACGGTCGTTGACAATCGTGCTTTCTGCAGAGCTGAAAACGAAGGCATCCTTCAGAAGCAGACTCATGATGCACATTTTTACTTAGCAAAAAAGCGCTTCTTTAATGACCAATTGGAAATAAAAAAGGGCTATAAAATTACATCGGCATTTTATAGCCCTTGCTGACTGGTACAGAAAATCTCGATATACAATCTTTCGTCTTTTATTTCTGTTCGTTTGTCGACATGCATGTGTCGCCATATTGTCATTTTGGGACTACATAGTTACGTAGATCGCCACTTGGGGCGCGGTACGACTGCCCATCACGAGCACGTGCCAGTCGTGTGCCGCCAGTCAGGGAGAGCATATTGTATTGTGGCTCGGCCTGAATTCTGTGTCTAGGTCGAGCCATAAGCTTGTAAAGTTTATCGTAAATATATGTCAATGTGCTTCTGAATTTTTTTTTGTTTTGCTGACCTGCTCCTCATCATGCCCTCACGCGATTGAATAACAACATTTTGAAAGAGATGAGGATATTAATAAATACTGATATATGGATGAGTCTCTTACCTTCTTGAGCATTGACAGTTCCACATAAGAACGCTGCCATCGTTAAAGCTGTGGTGTACACGAGCGCCCTCTTCCAGCACATTCCGCCCTTGTTCCCGCTGCCGGTCAGCTTCGCCCCATTGCCGGTCACGCTGCCCTCGCTGCCGCATTTCTTCCTCGCCCTGACGCATCCCTTTCTCTTGAGCGCCCTGCCCTTCGTCTTCCCCAACATGGTGAAAGACTCTATCTCTTAGTGTGTGCTCTCATTCATTTTGGTTCGAGACCTGCGAAATTGAATTAAAATTACAAAACGACATCTCAAAATATAAATCTGATATCCGAAGAAGAACTCAAGTAGTGGAGGATACCCAACGAATAGGCACACTCAAGGGGCAATGTTGATCGATGGGGAAGAAAATTTCTAGAGTGGCGACGAAGAATCGACAAACGGAGCTTTGATCGACACCCCAATAAGAATAGCGGGAGTAGCCTGAATGCCGAGGCCGAAGGATAGAGAAGGATGAAAACTCTTGCGGGAGGCCTACGTTCAACATTGCACGGACAAAGATTGATGATGATGATGACTTAATAATATAAAACGGTTCCGCCGCATTTCGTCCCCAGACAATTCGTTCAACGACTCATCGGTACCGACGTTGGGCGCACTGGTGCATGGGACATTTGTGTGCACGGGACAACTGGCGCACTGGATGTCTCGCTAACCTAACCTAAGTTATTTCGTTATCGAGACCTATGGATCTCTACGATCACTGAACAAATCTTTAGGTTAGGTTAGCGAGACAGCCAGTGCACCAGTTGACTCGTACGTCAAATTTCCCGTGCACCAGACGTCCAGTGCGCCCCACGTCGTTACCGATGAGACGTTGAACCAATTGTCTGGGGACGTTAGGTCGTGATATCGTGATACCTTATAAAACAAGGTCAAGGATCGTACCCTTTACTAGAATTATCTATAAGCATCTTGTGTCACTCAAAATTTCCATCTCGATTTTAAAAATATAATACGTGATGTTGCCATCCACAATTCTCATTATAGTTTTCTTTCTAATCGTAAAAATTTCTACTATTAAAACTATATAATAAATGAATGCAACATTATGTATTAATTTATCATTACAGACAAGCCTCCGATAATGTTTTCATAAGATCGGATGGTTAGCTCGATGCTTCCGAAGCTTGGACTTTAGTCCTAAGAGGCAGTTCTACCGAAAATAACAACATAGAACGGATCGCTATATTTAAAAACGCCATAAACAATATAAGGAAAATATTCATTACTAAGCAAAAATTGAAGGGAATATAAGGGTTGACTGGACAGAATGTTATTTTTGTATCATATTTAATTATTTTCATTAAAAAGCAAGGGTCATATATATATTAATATAATCATTTAAATTACTTAACGTTCTTACAAGGTTGCGTCAAGTAGACTTACTCTCGCTCTTCCCGGGTTCGATCCTTGGCCCCGCGCATCAGTGCGCTCTTCACCGCGACGCTCGATCCACTGGACCAAAGATCTGCCCAACTCTTGCTCTATCAGCTGATCATGAAGACTAGTAGGCAAATATGCCATGGAAAACCATTGGTAAGCAAAACAATCATTTCAAATTATATTTTATCCATACTTGTGGAAAGCAGTAACTCTTGGTTTGTCATTATTAAAAAATAAAACACGTAAAGCTTTGTATGAAACCACTAATTTTCTATATAACCCGATTCTTGATGCTTCCAATAAATTCGCTCTCTTCAACCGGTGTGATGACTCCAACACTTCTCCTCTCCCTTCCACTTCTCTCTGTAAAATTAAATGAATGTTCTGTATTTATGTTTAGTTTTTAGTAGGTCCTGATGATGGTGACATGTCACCGAAACCGGTAGACTGATTAATAAATTAAAATTAAGTGGTTTCTTACAAATTTTACTTGTTTTATTCTTTAATATTTCTTCATCAGCTCGCATTCTTCCATTGCAGTGCAAATGAGTATTTCTTTATCTTGAAAGGTAGTCACTTTAAAAAAAACAATCTTTAGAAGTCTATGACAACTCGGTAGTCTAACCAAACAACTTGGTGTGATGAGAAGGCTGTCTGTTGGTAGCCCTTCATGACATGACACAGTAAAAATCGTCAGTAGAGCTTGGTGCGTCTTATGGAAGGGATTCCTGTCGGTAGTTGATGACACGTGCGTGTACTGTTAAACCACGTGTTGATTTGATTCCACTTAGGTAACCTATCATATTGATCTGGTAACCTTACCTAATCTATCAACTATGTAACCAAACCTAACAACTAGGTAACCTAACATCTTAGGCAGTCTAATTGAACCTCACATAAACCACAAGCAATAATAATAACGGTAGAAAAGACTAAGTGATTCAATCTTACGTCTGTTTTCCGAGTATTGAAGGTTTACAAAGAAGTGTGACATAATTTATTAGACGAAGTGCTCTTTTTTAAGCCGAGTTGATTAAATCTAAAAGGTATTTTTTGACTTAACTACTAATTAATCTTGATAAATCTTTGTGTCCCTTTAAAAAGGAGGCCGAGTACTTTCCGTGCTATTCTTCTACAACTCAACCATCGATTGTATATCTATTGGGGAAAAAAATCAATTATAAATTGGGATTTGAACAAAGTTTTGACCAACAAAGCCAGTGGTCCTGATAGTAGCAACGACTATCTTTTACCCTAGCTTTACGGTAATATTTACTTAATAATGAGAATATCCATATAAAATATAATAGATACTGAGCTCACGATTTTCGTACTCCTCCGTAAATATTATTAAGTATTAAATAAAATTAGTTATTAATTTGTAACGATATAAATAAATAATTCGTGAGACAATAGGGCTGCGTGCATATCAATATGCGCTCTGAAGTTGTTACAGCTATAGCGGCTATTTTTTTTTCTCTTTTTCAGATACTTACATTACAAAAATTGTAACATTTTAACATCAACCATAGTCAATTAAAGAAATATTTAGGAATATTCACAAATCAAGGAGCTCACGGATGTTTTTAGCACAGTAAGGGGAAGGTTAAGCATACTTTGATTCATTTTCACCAAGTCGCTTAAACCGTCATACAAACTTTGTATATTTCCACGAGGCTTGAAGATAGTCCTCGTTTAGCCAGTATTCAAGGAAATGGTTACTCCCTTCTGATCTGGCGTCTAGATTGTCCAATCAAAGTGCGTGTCAACAATTAAATTTGACCAAAGATTCAATTGGAATGAGCCATATATAACAATCCAAAGGCAGGGTTATACTAAACTAAAATATATATACAATTATACATATAATATTTTTGTATTAAACTTATATACTTTGTGTAAAACTAATCCCTCAAGCATTGCGTATAAACATGGGAAAAGAGATTAAATAGCCTAGTAATCGCTTACCATGTAAGATAAAAAATAATACTTAGAAAATAATATATAGAATCAGTTTATCACTTTCAAATAATAGGTATATCGGAAAAGAATGACGTATTTTTTTGTTATCGCTTTTGAGTGGTCAGTTGTGCTTCGGCAGTCGAACTTTTACAACGTGTTCTGTGTTGTTTCTCTCACTACGTATACCTGGAGTGTACTAGGACTTTTAAACAAAAAAAATACAACCCTATATACAGTGGAGAGCTTTGTACCGAACGAGGAATTTATTCGAAATATTATGCTTTACCATTTCATGAAGAAAGAAAGTGCAACACGTGCTACAAATTTGTGATTTACTGGGAGATATTTTGAATGCTCGTAAATGTCAAAGTTGGTTTAAACAATTTAAATCCCGCATTTTTTTATATTTAATTAATATTTATAATATCTACAATACAAGTATAAAGTGTCATCATCTTCACCATATCCGCTCACGTAACTGGAGCAAATGGACGTCATAATTGCCGCCACAAAGTCATCCGCCATCGTTCCTACCTCATTCCATGTCAACTCTGCCTCTTGTAATACATTCTGTGTTTAGTTACTGACAGAGGCGCGAGTACGGAGGCTTGAAAAAAATTAGCTGAAATTTATGTTCTCTTGCAGCATCTGAAGTGTATGTTTCAACCAGGTCCATCTTCGCCTTCTTATAGACTGTAGTATATGGAAGGCTGCTTTGTCCACTCGACGAAATAAGAATTTCGTCACACTTCCAGTCTTCTATATAGGTATATGTTTTCGAAACCCAAATATTTCAAACCTTACTAATTTAGTGCGCTTAAACATGTTGAGGCACATACTGATGAAGCCTTCATCGATGGCGAAACTTCAATCTTCCATCAAGTGAAACAGTGCTCAGTGTGATCCATGTTAAAGCAAGATGTGAATAAATACTTATCTATTTCATATTTAAATGGATCTTAAAGTGAATACTTAAAATATAAATAACATCAGTCATATTATTCACATATTCATAATACTTTTAATACCACATAGTATTTCTTGCGTGAGATACCATTATAAAAAGTATTTTTTTAAGTCATCTCACGAGTCGTTCATGCATCATAGGAATGGTCCAGGCATTGTTATATCAATTATAAAATGTGCCAAGTGGACGAGCGGAATATTGCGTCATACGCGGCATGCAAATTGATGGACAAGAGGTTACATCTACAGTTGAAACCATGGACTTATCACATATCACAATATATGGAATAGAACCACGGAGGGACATGTCACAAATGACTGAAAACAATTTGACATTTGGCCAAAGGACATTTGGAAGAATAAAACTGACGTTTTGTAAGTTATTGAAATAGTTCAACGTTATATTGAAGTGACATAACTTGAACAATGCATAGAGAACTATAGTTATAATAAAAAACTCTAAAATTGAGTTGTTTCAATCAAAAAACGTCCCCTTAACTTTCAAGAACGTTTCAGATATCTCGGCGTACATGTCACTAAGAACAGTTGCCTGCAGAAGATGCTTTCCTCCTTAAGAACACTGGAACATTTTTTAATTCCATACGTAATATCTGGGACTAGCAGCGTTACTCGATCACAACAAAGTACCGTGTATATAGCGACTTTATCGTACCCATTCTCCTTTATGGCTGTGAATATTGGCATCAATCATTATCATCAATAGCCAGTGTCCGTCCACTGTCGAACGTAGGCCTCCCGCATCCATCCTCTTCGATCCTCTGCCTTCCACATCCAGGCAGCCCCGCTATTCTTCTGATGATGTCAGTCCATCCCACAAGGGGTCGGTCAATGGTTCGTTTGCCAGTTTTTAACCACTCTAATACTTTACGTCGTCTCTTCAACAGATTTGTCAGATTGCCACTTGAGTGTGCCTATTCGTTTGGTATCTTCCACTACTGGGTTTCTTCTTTGGATATCCTCGTTTCGAATTCTATCTTTTAGATAGACTCCTCTCATGGATCTCTCCATTGCACGTTGGGTGACCTTTATTTTATGTGTAAGACCTGCTGTTTGATTCCACGTCTCAGCGCCTTAAGTTAATACAGGGAGGATGCATTGGTAAAACGCTTTAATTTTAAGACGTTGCGCGATTTTCGCTTTAATAATTCGGTAAGCCTATGTTCAACAGTGGACGGACACAAGCTGATGATGATATACTTCAATTAAGGTAGCGTATGCAGTGTTCCGGAACCGAGATCGCGGTCCCGAAATTACAGCGTCAGCTAAATGGTGATGCCGGAATACAAGTCCAAAGACCGGAGTTGAGTTGGTACTGATTTATTTGATAGCATATACCTTTTTATATCTTAGTGTACAACATGAGTAAGCATTCTGTATTTTATAAAATTAATAATAATAAATTCATTTTCATACTCCCCAAATTCCTAGATACCTGTTGTTTTGGACCTTGATCCCTTCAATTTACATAGAGTGGCAGAATATTGTGATGGTCAATGCCCTGTGTCGTAACCGACTGTATGAATTGACAAATTCGAGCTAAGATAGAGAATTTGATTATAATTTGACAATTAATACATAAAAATACCTTTGGAAGTTGTATACAAAATAATTATGTTCAAATAACGTTGTGAACATAGTGTATCCTGCAATCATTGAAACACAGCCTTATAGTACACCCGTATCCAGAGTCATTCCTTTGCTTAAGGTTACCAACTTAAGACTCGCTTACAGAGATATTTCTTAAGGTAACCAACCTATAATAGCTACTTTCCTTTAGAATAATTAAAGTGAAGAAGCCTCAGTCCTCGATTCACCTTAATTTTTTTTAAAAGATGAAGACTCATGCGGAAGGCCTATGTTCAATAGTGGAAGGATACAGGCTGATTAAGGTAGCGTACATGGTAATGATTACAATATTCTGCTTGTTTATTGAATACTTTGGTTTCTGTCTTCAACTGTAGTTTTGAGCCCATTTGTTGGGTACGCATTTTGTTGTGCTGCTCGTAAATTTCAATATCTCCATTGGAATCTGTGTCTGAGATCGTCGCAGGCGGCCATCTGCTTTTTAGACTATCATCATCATCGCGATGATTACTTGATTGATAACCAACGCTGCCAATGACTTCACTCGCTTTGTTTATGACAGTTCAAGGAACCACAGGGTGGACAGCGAGAAGGAGGGACATAAGTGCGTTTCTACGCGTCAGAAAATGCACTGTCGTGTTAAAATGAATGTTTTTTACGTAAACATATACAAGAGAAGTATAGATATATATATGTTTATAAATATATATACGACACTCGTCTATCACTATCACCAATTTTGAGAAATAGTCTATGACTGGCCTTTTATGGGTGAGGGATCAAATTCACACCAACTTAGAGCTCAGAAATCGATTAAAAATATTTTTATTTTAAATGTCCGTTGGGGATTGAACCCACAACCTTCGGTACTATTGCACCTATCAAGGTGGTACTCGAGCTAGCTCTATATAAGCGGACATCCATATAGACAAGTCTCTTTTTCCTCTCGACCGCGACCGCCTCTGCAACTCGATCAATCACACCAGAGAAATCACTGTGTTACGTGCCGCTCAACGAACTTCAAGTTACACCTACCTACTAGTAACATTTTATTATTCCGAAAATAATTTCTAGAACTTTTCAATAAAATAGAATCTCGTTAATCATTCAATTCAATCTAATGTAAATATTCTGTAACTTTTCACCTTTAACCCTTCGCATCGGTTGTCGGCTTATGCCGTCAAAGATTCCCTGACCGTTGACATCAGTTGACGTGATATATCGTTTTGCTACTTTCAGTACTCATTGTGACATCTGCGGTAGGAAATTGGAAGTGCAGTCATTCCCTTTATCAACCTTCATGTATTCTTTACAGGAATCTGTAAACCATGTAAATAAATATCGTTAGGTTTCGTCACAGGAGATATTTTTCTGTAAACCACATGTGTCAATGCCATCACATGTATGGAGCTACACATAATGAACCTTTGTTACATATAATAGTTTTTTATGCCTCATCTGATAGCTAAAGGATACAAGAACTAATGTGATATATGAAAATAGGTCAGATAAGTACATTAATGGTTCAAATACTAGTTTTAAGCAAAAAAAATGGTTTGAAAAATGCACGCCGTATTGACAGTATAATTTGTATTCCACCGAGCCGTAACAAAAGGGTTAAGCTTACTTACCAGCATTAAATTCCCCATGACATTATACCGTATTATTATTTATTTTCTTTCTTGTTCGGAATGTTCGAGTATTTCCAGTGATCCCTTCCTAACACGCATAACAATTCCTTCTCAGTAATCACAGATCGCAACACTTCCACGACACTTCCGCATTCTGATATCATATTTATTATTTTTTGATGCGTAGCAATGCGCTCCTAGGCAACTCCTATGTTAGATAAAATTGTTTAGTGTCGCAAATGAATATTGTTGATACAATTCTTAGCAAGGAACATTTGCTAAATAGATTACTCTCATTTTTTAGTTCATCCTAAATGCAGTGCTGGTTTTAGGGGGTGGCGAAGTGGATCGGTGCCCAAGGGCGGCGAATAAGCTAAGGGCGACGAGAGCAACCAATCTTACTTAGATTTTTAAATTTAAACAATATGGGGTGCTAGAAAAAAAATGGCCTAGGGCGCCACAGGGTCTAAAGCCGGTACTGCCTAAATGAATAAGTGAGCAGAAACCTAATAATTATTTCTCTTTTCTTTTTCTTTCCTTGGCCTTTCTTGTAGACATGCGTAACAAAACTGCGTCGCATTGAACCTATCTTCTCTCTCATATTACACGGTTCCGCCGCATTTCGTTCCTAGACAATTCGTTCAATGACTCATCGGTAACGACGTGAGGTGCACTGGACGTCTGGTGCACGAGACATTTAGTGCATAGGTAAACTGGTGCACTGGATGTCTCGCTAACCTAACGTAACCTAATTTATTTCGTTAACGAGACTTATGGATCTGTACTCTACGATGACTGAACAAATCCTTAGTTTAGGTTAGGTTTGCGAGACACTCACTGCACCAGTTGCCCCGTGCGCGATATGCCTGGTGCACCAGACGTCCAGTGCGCCCCACGTTGTTGCCGAGAGAGGATGGTCGATGGGGAAGAAAAATGTTGTAGTGGCGTCCAATAACTGGCAAACGGAGCGTTGGTCGACGCGATGCAAGATGGAGGAAAGCGGAGGATCGAGAAGAATAGAGACTCATGTAGGAGGCCTACGTTCAACAGTGGACGAACAAAAGCTGATGATAATATAATAAGAAATAAATTGGCACTCAATTCTCTCAGTTGTTGTTATTATGCATGCCTTGTCCCAAGACATTTCTTCATTAAAAAGTCCACCTGGGAACATATATGGTTCCTGACTACCTCCAGGGCACAAGCCAGTAGATTTTAAGAGACGAAAACAATAGTATAAGTGTATTTTGGGTGTTTTGTTAAACCTTTCGTTACGGCTCGGTGGAATACAAATTATGCTGTCAATACGGTGTGAATTTTTCAAACCATTTTTTTTTGCTTAAAACTATAGTCCATCCAATATACGAAGAACCCTATGACACATTTATTGCCCCTTGTAAAAGGGATGGGGCAAAAATATTTATTTCGATTAGGTCGATTTTTTTTCTCTTCTTCTTCGAAAAAAATCGAATTTGAATTCGAAGTGAATCGTATATAAACATCTCTATTTCCGCATGGCGGCTTCATGGCGGATCAGTACAAATGTTTGACTTTAAGTAGCGTGTTGTTCTTCGATCGATTCGTGTTTTTTGTTGTTGTAATTATTATATTTATTGTTAGTATTGTTAAAGTTGTTTCATTGAATCATATTTTTGTGTTTTTACAATGCCGAAGAGACAGAAAAGAACTATTCTCAGCAGTGAATCACGTGAATTTGTCGTACGCTTGCGTGATTATTTTCATCCAGAAAAACAAAATGGTGGACCATTGCTGTCTGTTGAAAACATTCGAGATCGGGTCGCGGATTCCCTAAGAATCAGTAAATCTACAGTGTCTCGGATCACAGAGGAGAAATACGGTGAATCTTCATTAGAAGAGAAAAATTATGAACACCAAATAAGAAACGACAGAAGAAATGCTCAATAACAAAACCCGATAGCTTTGATTTGGCAGCAATTCGGAATCACGTGTATGCATACTATGACCGCAACGAAATACCAACACTTCTTAAACTGGTAGGTTCTCTAAAGTCAGTCGGATTATTTCAAGGCAGTGCGACGTCTCTTAGTAAGGTATTGAAAAACATTGGCTTCAAATATAAAAAATGTGAAAATAGAAAGTTTATAATGGAGCGCACGGATATTTCCCTGAAAAGATGCGATTTTTTGAGGCAAATGAAGAGCATTAGGAATTGGGAGAAAGTCGTTTTTCTCGACGAAACTTGGCTCAATGCTAATCATACTGTTCGTAAAATATGGACAGACGACACGGCTAAATCCAGGACGAAAACTCCTGAAGGAAAAGGCCAGCGCCTCATTATCTGTCATGCCGGAATGTCAAAAGGTTTTGTGCCCAATTGTCTTCTGGCGTTTAAGTCAGTTAAAACGACAGCATATCACGAAGAGACGAATTTTGATAATTTCAGACAATGGTTTATGACCTTATTGTCAAATTTACATGAGCTTCACGCCATAGTAATGGACAACGCCTCGTACCATTCTGTCCAAATCAACAAAGTTCCTACTACGGCAAACAATAAAAATGGGATCGCGATGTACGCTTTGACAATTTAAGTGAACATAACCTGATTATAAATGTGTGTGAAAGTTGTAGTTCTGATTCCGATAGTGACGAAGACAATTTAGAATGTACTGCTTTATCGGATTCCGACTAAAATATGTGTTTTTAAGGTTATGTGCTAATATTTATCTCTACACTTGCTTTTCTTCATAATTTTCATATTACTTATATTATTATTTATAGTTTGTTTTACATGTCTCTTAAAACCTGTTAATATTCACTTATAATTGATAATAATTCTAATATTTAATTTTAGTAGGTATTTACAAAAACAATCGAAAATCCGATTATTTATACCCCAACACTGGTTTTCGCAGTAATGTGACATGGCCTTCTACGTGCGTCAGATATTATAGTATTATAGTTGCAAATTGCCGTATTTTTTCTAATTTGTAACAATATGCATACATTTTTTATTATTTTGTTTTTATTGTGATATATTTACCTAAATAACTTATTATATATAAGAAGAGAGGCTTTTGTTTATGTTGATAAAATTAGTATAGGTAGCGAACGTTTTTACAACGTTATATCGGACGATATTTAGCACAGGGCAATAAATGTGTCATAGGGTTCTTCCTATATTGGATGGACTATAGTATTTGAAGCATAAATGTACTTATCTGACGTATTTTCATATATCACATTAGTTCTTGTATCCTTTAGCTATCAGATGAGGCATAAAAAACTATTTTATTTAACAAACTTTCGTTATGTAGCTCCGTACATGTTGTGGCATTGACACATGTGATTTACAGAAAAATCGCTCCTGGCACGAAACCTAACGATATTTATTTACATGCTTTACAGATTCCTGTAAATAATACATGCAGGTTGATAAAGAGAATGAGTGCACTTCCAATTTCCTACCGTAGATGTCACAAAGAGTACTGAAAGTAGCAAAACGATATATCACGTCAACCGATGTCAACGGTCCGGGAATCTTTGACGGCATAAACCGACAACCGATGCGAAAGGGTTAATCATAATTTTTAAGGAGATCAAAATGATTCGCCCAACGCTTCCGAGGCAAAAAAAAATTGGTCCTAAAAGGCGGCTCAATTCTTCAAAATACACTAAATATATAATAAATATAAAATACAAATAAAATCTTCACCATCAAAAAATTGACGTGGATTGAAATAAAACAATAAAAATAAATTTTATCAATATATATTTATTTAACATTAATAAATACTCATATAAGTTATATATAAAAAGTTCCAAAAATAGTGTTGCTTACAGCACAATATAAAAATATGTATAATTCTTAAATACTTAGTAACTTTTACAATATACAGTGGAACCTCTCATAACGAGCATAATTCATTCCAGAATCTTGCTCCTTATTTAAAACACTCGTTAAGCCAAACTAATTTACCCATATGTGAAACACGATAATGCGTTTATTCAAATAAAATTACATGCTTATAAATTGTTAAAGATCGTAACAACCTGGATAAAACATTTTAAAAAATCGAAACTAGCTTATTATTTATTAATTTATGACAATCCATTAATTCTTTTTTACTAGAAAACTGTCTAGAGGCATTTGTTTTAGCCGACTCTTTATAATTTGGTGAAAATGTGACACCTCCAAACTCTCAAAAAAAAATACAAATAATGTCTGCACTTAAGTTAATAAAAATGTGTGTTCACATGCAACACTAACGTGCTAACGGTACGAGTGCTAAACACAGACTGACGCAATGACGCAGAAACCCCGGCTCACAAGTGCGTCATACGTTATGTGACTTCTCCTTTCTGCATTACTCGTTATGCGCTCGTTGAGGGAGCAATTTTTCACATATTTTATGCTTGTTATGCGAATTACTCGTTATGAGAGGTTCCACTGTAATCTTTATCCAACATATTTTTTGGAAATCTACAAATGGCATTTTATGCAACATGAAGTTGTCACTTTCATCGGTTTGTAACCAACATCAAAAAATGCAAACCTTCAAATGGTTCCGCCGCATTTCTTTCCAAGACAATTCCTTCAACGACTCATCTGTAACGGCGTGGGGCGCACTGGACATCTGATGCACGGGACAACTGGTGCACTGGATGTCTCACTAACTTAACCTTACATAAGCTTAGTTATTTTGTTAACGAGACCTATGTATCCCTGAACTCACTGGAAGATCACTGGACAAATCCTTAGGTTACGTTAGGTTAGGTAAGCGAGACAGCCAGTTCACCAGTTGTCTTGTGTGCCAAATGTCCCGTGCACCAGACGTCCAGTTCGCCCCACGTCGTTACCGATGAGTTGTTGAACGAATTGTCTGGGAATGATAGGTCGTGACACTACTTTAAATATCTCAAAAGGAAACGAACATGACTTGGGCCACTTTCATAATTATGGGCACAGTTAAATATATATTTAATTTTCCCATCAGTAAAATATCAGTCGTAATATTAACTAACCTATAATATAAAGTATGTTTTTTTATGCAATCGCATGCAGGAGAGCACAGCCGGTCAAGACCAGTGCACTCTATGACGGTCAGTCAGGGAGGCTGGACGCTGTATGCCTTTATTAAACGGGGATGTAACTTTTTAAAACTACTTGTAGAACCAAAATAGAACTGTAGTGATGATTTTTGTATAGCTCTGTTGTTTTGAAAGTTGAGCAATGTTGAAATTTTTATCACTTTTGTATGTAGCATGTTTAATAGATAATGTAATATAAAAACGATTATTTAAAATTATAGTAAAAATATATAGAAATATAAATTGTATAAAATGTATTTTTTTATTTTCATTCTTTAATACTAGTCTTATGAATCAATCCAGCAGCCAACACCCACTATGGGATAAAAAATATTATAGAGTAAAATTAAGGTACGAGGGTTATCCTTAAAATAAGGAGACTTCAAGAACGGGCGTACTGACGTCCATGATGAGGAGCGTTCCGGACGGCCATCTGTTTCTGACGAAACAATCGCAAAAGTGGAAGCTGCGATGCTCTCAGATCGAAGAGTGACGATTCGTAAGCTCTCCGAAATGATCCCTGATGTCAGAAAAACCTCTATTGACAGGATTTTGACGGAGCATCTAGGGTATGCTAAGGTTTGCGTGACGTGGGTGCCTAGAATGTTGACCGTACGATAAATTTGGATGGGGTATTGTCAAACACTCACCCTACAGCCCCGTGACTACCATCTCTTCCCTGACATGAAGAAACACCTGGGTGGAACGCATTTCGGCGATAGAGAAGAGCTGGAAGAAGCGGTTCTCAGGTATCTGCGTGGCTTGACAGCAGATTTTTTGACTCGGGCATTCAAAAGCTCGTATACCGCATGCAAAAATGCATTGACGTCAGTGGCGACTAGTAGAAAAATAGGTAAAAGTCTGAACATTTCAAAAATGTACGCATTCATGGAATTAAACCTGTTTCACACTGGGAACAATCACTGGGAACCTTATTTTACGGTTACTCTCGTAAAATGTACCTCCTCCATTAAATATATTGTTATTTTTTTATGACAACAAATTTTTTGGCAGAATTCAATTCCATTAATTTTCAGTAATTATTTAGCAAACAGTCCGTAATGAACATCTAAAAAGGTGTGTAAAAAATAATCATTTGGCAGTGGGAAAAATAATAAACAAATAATTAAGGAATAGTAATTAATAATAGGTTAGGTTAGGTTAGGTTACCATTTCAATATAGAATATATGACTGGCATTTTAGTTTCAAACTGACCACACTCACACTGACACAGTTGATGTCAATTTATTTAACTTACTGCCCAAAACCTTAAATTAGTTACTGTGTAAAGAAATACGGACCTTTTTATGAATCAAGTTAACAAATGATAGTTTCAACATTGAAATCTTTCTTTTAAGTTTATTCTTATTATATAAGTTTGGATGTATATGCAAGGAGAAGTTATAGCATGAATAGTGTGGTGTGATAAAATATTGTTTCAAAAATTATTTTTATACAAGTCTAGATGCCCATACAAGGAGAAGAAGTGGCACGAATAGTCTGGTATGATGAAATATTGTATTAAAAAATCATTCTTATTGTAAGTCTAGATGCTTATGCAAGGAACAGTTATGGCATAGATAGTGTGGTGTAACAAAATGAGACTTTATAGTTTGTTCTTCCTCGGCGGGCAGTCCGGCTGAGTGTCCGGATGTGTTAAGAAGAATGCCGGCTCTCTCTCCAACTTGTTGCAGATTCTTTCGAGAGTTGGAAACTCGCTTGTGTCCAGTTTGTATCTGGAAACAAACATAATAATCAAATAAAAATAAATTTCAAACATAGGTTATGCAGACAGGTACATTTGACATTTTGTATGCGACATCTTATTGGTAATTTTTTCCATAATTTTTTTGTATCCACAAAAATAATTAAATTAAGTCCAAAGACAATCATCATCATCATCATCATCAGCCTGTGTCCTTTCACTGTTGAATGTAGGACTCCCGCTTGAGTCTCCATCCTCTTCCATCTTCTGCCTTCCACATCCAAGCCACTCCCGCTATTCTTCTTATGCCGTCAGTCCATCTTGCAGGGGGTCAATCAATGCTTCGTTTGCCAGTTCTTGGGCGACAATAGTATATTGTTAACGCTGTTCATGTTAAATCAACAAATTTAAAAGTATGATAGCAACATTAGACAGTCACCGCCTGTTGCTAACCGCGTGTCGTTGGTCGTTTTAAGTTCCACTTTAGGGCCAAATGGTCCAAGCGTAGGGAGCGTCGAAAGATCCGATCTCCTTTAAAAATATGATTCTCAAATCAGCCAATATATGTGCCGACACTACAGCGGTTGTGTTTTTAAGTCCCAATGCATGTGGTGTTAATCCCCTTACAACATAGTCTACAGCCCGACATTCACGCATCATCCTTATTAAATTACAGGAATTTACTATGAATGGGTGGTCTTCAAAGGATGACTTTCGTCTACCACCAATTTTGATTAATAGAATATCACTGGTATTTCACTGGTGACGGATCAAATTCACATCAAGCGGGGGTATTCTAGAGCTCAGAAATCAATTAAAAATCTTTTTTTCTTTAATCTCCGTCAGGGATCGAACCCACGACCTTTGGCTTACCAAGCAAACGCTTTAACCACTGAGCAATACCCACCGGCTATATTCCAGATATGAAATAAATATGTAAAAAAAAACTACTTTTCAATATATTTTCAAGCAAAACAATATTTTAGTAAATAGCTATACTTTTTGACCGAAATCCAACAGAATACATGTTTGCATACTATTTTTCCTCCCTATTAAGACAGAACTACTTTGAATTACTGATTAATATCTTAAAGAGTGAACAATGTATTCACCAATTTGGTTTTTTCCGTATAAAGATTTAGAACCATGCAGTTTATTAGAAGTCTTACCTTTTGGCATTGAAGATCTGTGGCAGCAGACAGCAGTCGGCCATGGTCACCGAGTTGCCGACGCAAAACTCCCCGGCTGTCTTGGCGGCCGCGGTTTCAACAGCACTGAGTCCCTTGCGCATCCAGAAGTGGGCAAACTTCATGAAGGCCTTCTCATCGGCGAGAGCTGGACACTGCTTCAGACCAACGTTCTGCAGCGGCTGTACACCGGACACTATCATCTGAAAACAATAATCATACATAATGAGCCGGCAGTCAGAGCTCAATGGTCAAAGTGTTTGCTTTGCAAGCCAAAGGCCGTGTGTTCGATCCCGGACGGAGATTAAAAAAAAAAAAGATTTGTAATCGATTTATGAGCTCTAAAAATACCTCCGGTTGGTGTGAAATTGATCCATCACCTGTAAAATGCCATTTTAGCCTATTAATTAAAATTGGTGGTAGACGAAAGTCGTCCCGTGAAGACCACATAGTAAATTCCTGTAATAATAAAGGATGATGCGTGAATCTCGGGCTGTAGTCTATGACGTTGGCGGATCAACACTCCACATGCAACGTTTAGCCATATACACCATGGTAAGTGTCATAGAATTCCACAGATGAGACATCAGAATTACTATCACCATCTGTCGGTATTCTCCTGTATGTGTTTAGATAAAAAATAAAAAATTGTTTCACCATCTTCAGCCTGTGTTCGTCCACTGTTGAATTTAGGCCTCCCACATGAGTCTCCATTCTTATCGATCCTCCACTCTCCATATCCATGCTACTCCCATTACTCTTCTGATGCTATCATTTATTTCTTCATATCCAAATAACTTCTTAGGTTTTCACAGCCAGATTTGATATTGTGGCTTTTGGGTTTAGCCGTGTGTGGCGAATTTCTTTTTACCAATATTTCGACCGCAATTACAAGGGTCTTCTTCAGGATTGATGATTTAGTTGTGAGTTGGTGTCAGGTCATCTTATATCAATTCTTCATATCCGCTTCCCTAACTGGAGCATATGGTTGTCACGAACTGCCACCACAAAGCTCTGTCAGCCACCTTGGACCTGATTTCATCCCATGTCAGCTCTGCCTCCCGCAGCTCTGCCGAGTACATTCTATATATACGAGTAGTCCCTGACGACCTTCAGGAAGGTACGAGCTCGGGGGGAAGAAGAAAAGGCTGCTGTAGTTCGTACTCTCCTGAAGCATCTAAAATACATATTTCAACCAGGTCCACCTTCGCCTCTCGACCGACTGTAGTATAAAAGGCTGCCTTATTCGCTCTGTCACATCTTCATTCTTCACATAGTCTACCCATCGTATCCCCAGTATACTACGCAGACGTTTTCGATAAGCATTATACGGCTGCATTGGCTCTTGGTGGAACACCAAGACGATACAAGTGCTGTTCAGACAGCACTTTGTTTTCATTGATTTAAACTGCTAGTCCCAGATATTGCGCATGGAATTATGAGATGCTTTTACATTCTCAAAAGTTGGAAGCTAACTCTTTCTGCAGGCCACCGCTCTCAATGATCTCTACACCTAGATGACGAAACTCTCAACCACCTGGTAAGTACACGATCTGCACTCGGCTGGAGCTATTGCACAGTAACCGGGTCTCAATATTGTATATACTCGTAATATAATAAGTAATTAAAAATCGGGAAATAATTGCACATACTTCACTTATTTCCCGCACCCTGGCTCTGTCGATCTTGTCCGCTGGCAACAATGGATGCTTCCCCGGATAGTTGTCTTCCAAATAATTCAATATGTTCAGCGACTCTATCAGTGTGTGTCTATCTGTGAAAAATAAACGACCAAATCAATCATTTAACCCTTTCATTACGGCTCGGTTTGAATTCAAATTATACTGTCAATTATAAAACTAGTATTTAAAGTATAAATATACTTATCTGGTCTATTTTCATATATCACATTGGTTCTTGTATCCTTTAGCTATCAGATGATGCATAAAAAACTATTCTAAGAAAGTAGCAAAACGATATATCACGTCAACCGATGCCAACAATTGGGGAATCTTATGACGACATATGCCGACAACAGATGCGAAAGGGTTAAAGATCTTGCCAAAGTGTATAGCCAAGATTTTAATGTAGAAACAGCATGAGCTGTTAAAACTACTCAATATGTAGGTAGAAATAGTGTTCTAAAACAATATGTTTGAATAGTAATATAAGGCGGCTTCTCCGCTTGTTCTACTGAGTTAGGTCCATACATTTAAGTAGTAAATAAATAAGGCAGCTATTTTTTTCGGCAGTATTTAATTAAATTAATGTACAGTAATTATTTAGCAAACGGTCAGTAATAAACACCTAAAAAGATAAGTAAAAAATAATCATTTCGCGGTAGAAAAATATCAATTGGCAGGAAATAATTAATGAATGGTAATTAAAAATAGGTTAGGTTAGGTTTCCATTTTATGCGTTTATTATTCATTAATTTCACATTAATTTTTACTAATTTTGAATATATTACTGCCATTTTAATTTTATAACTTACCACATTCTTACTGAAACAGTGGATACAGCCAAATTATTTAGTATTTTTAATTTTCTTTACTGCCAATTGATTCAACTTGCCAAAACCTTGCATTAGTTACTGAACAAATAAATACAGGTCAATAAATAAACTGTGTATAACTTAACTAATTATAATACCTAAAAAACTGTAAATTTACTCAAAAAATAGTGTAAATACTTGTATCATTTAAATTCCCATTGATAGGTAACTAGTATAGATTATTGATGGATGTTACATTAAGATACATAAAAAATTCAAATGATAATAATCTCTTTATAACATTATCTTTGTAATAAAGTAATATTATAAAGAGAGCTAAAGGTAATGAAAATTTTGTATTCAATAAAAATTATCAATATATTTATGTTTATACAGATTGTTTATTTAATTTAATAAAAATCAAATCTTGTTTTGAATTGAATGTACAAGTATGTACCTGTTTTTAAATATAGTATGACTCAAAATTAATTAAAAACATATATATATTTTTGGTATTAACAAAATATAATAATCCACGTACAGTCGAATGAAGGGTTTTTCGAAGAATGTCGACAAATGATATTTAAATTTTTAAATTGATACATATTTTCCACCATACATATTAATTTGTCATTATTATTACTTTTATTATATATATATACCTAGATATATATATATACCTAAATAATTTTATATACATTAGAAGGGAGGCTTATATAAATAATTGTTATTAAATGTAGTTGAATTACTGAATGTTCTTACAAAGTTGAGAGAAATTTTCCAAAAAAAATATTTGAAAAAATAATAAAAATTCAATTTTTGAATTTTTATTAAGTATTAATGTACCTATCACAAGTGCTGGTACCCTCTGCATGGGATTAATCTTTTTGAAACCTTCTTCAAGCTGTATTCTTTTCTTCACAATGTCGATGGTCCTCAATTCATAGTCCACGTCCTTCAGGTGAAGAGCGATGCGGACCCTCCAGGAACAAGAACTTCTCCAGAAGGAGTAAAGAATAGGCTGCAGGAGAACATAATCTTTTAAATAAATAATTTAAATGTTTCTTACGTTTATATGGGCTTGAAAAATAACAAAAATGCATTTTTTTATTTATAAATTAAATAACTGATGAAAACATACAGATTCATAACAAACATTATTTTATGTCATTTTTCTCTGATGAAATTTGTTGATACAAATCGAAGAAAAAAACATTTTAATGTTTGAAATTAAAATTAAAAAATTTAGTTGATTAGTAAAGTTAAGATTAACTGACAATATTGTGAAACTGCATAATCAAAAATTTATAAAAAAATAAAAAAAAAATATTTTTTAAACTAATTATTAATTGATCAATTTAAAAATATTTAGTTTTAAAACTGTTTTTTATTTCTTTATTTCATTAAAATTAATTATTATAAAATTATAAGTTTATTAGGTTAAGTTTTTATATTGACATGAATGTAAAATGTACATGTTATATTTTATAATATAACATCAAAAGTATTAAATCTGTAACAATAAAATCAATGATATAGGAATAGTTTATGAATAGTTATTTCATGAAAAAATATTTTTAACTTAGTTACATTGAAAACCATTTTTAAAAAGTAAACAATAGGTTTAAAAATAAATTTACATTTATTAAGCCAATATCAAACAGTTCGGACATTTATATTTGACTTTCAAAACTCTGATAAGTAAAACAACAAACGAAAAAGTGGCACAACATAATACAACTATATAATAAAAAATGCGATAACAAAATTATAAATTATAAACCTAAATTATAATTATAAAAATAATTCCGCGATAACAAAATTCACTAAATGCAAAATATATTACGCTGCTTACATAAAAAAAAATGTTCGTATGGAAAATCAACAGCCATAAATTGCAAGCGCCCGTCAAAAAAGAAATAAACCGCTATCAATCTACGTATTTTAAAATCTATGAAAAATATTAAGTTACCTAACATCGTAACATAACCTTAAACTGTATAGCTGTGTGTCAGGTGCTCACGTTATTCTTCAAGTTTTGTAAGTTTTATAATGAATTATTATAGAAATATGATGCAGATTGTATATTTTAGCATTCTTTTAGACTCTTCAGTCCATTTAAATCATGATAATGAAATAAAAACAGGTTATTTTCGCATTTAAATGGCTTCGAAAAAGCCGCCCATCGATCCATCAATAATTAATACTTTTTATACGTTATATGCTATAAATACGTTGATTTTACTTGATTTCGTTTATCTTAAATGTTTATATTGTATTTTAATGCTTAATATTTCAATAGAGTACTATTATTTCGTGAAAAACAAGTCTTGCACCATCATGCCCAAAAATAGTTTTGCTCGATTTATTAATAAATATCACATAATGACTTTATAACATCTATTCATTTCTAAATGTAGATCAATCAGTCAATATTATAATTACAGATAAATGATAAATAACGCAGTCATAAAATAGACTTACGAGATAATTTTTATGTTGACATAACCCAAAAATTCACAATTATGTGTTTTTAGACGATGTTCTTGTATACACGCATTCCAAACAGCTAAATTTATAAATATAACTATGTCTACGTTATTTAAAAGCAAAACACCAATAATGATGTTTAATTATTTATTTGAAAACAAATGTTAAAAAAATGTTTTGTTGGCCTCACCAAAAAATCCTAACTTCAATTGTTGTTTATTTTATTTGGTACTTTATTCATTAAAAACATGTAAATAATATTCATTTATAATGATTTAAAATCTTAACATCATTTTTAAATGTATAAACTTCATGAATTTGTCTCGAAAAACAATTATAAAATTATGTTTTAAAACAACAACAAAAAATATTTACGTTCAATTTTATACGATTGTGTTAATAACAAACATGAAAAATATATTTAATTGTTAATATTCAATGTTATTTTAGTACATTACGGCATTTACAATGATAATAATTACTTTTTTAATGACAAAAAACAAATGTCAAACAATCTTGCGTATACAATGTCACATTTAAGTTACGGTTTTACTGGTGTTTTCTATTACAATTTCAAGAAATACCTTAGACATGACCGCTTTGGTTACTCGAGAACACTTCAGCACAACTTTTTCGCGTGTTTCTTTGCAAAAACTACGTTATTTTCGTATTTTAACGTTTCATATCGCACGTCCACTCTCGATCTATTCAACATAAAATAAACCGTGTTTTGTACAAGTATAAAAGTATCAATATTATCGCATACCAGTTTATGTGTGCACTAACACAAGCATAGCGATAATGTATACATATACTGTTACATGATAACATTGCTGTCGGTGTGTGTATTAACACACACACGCACTCACACTTTATGATAATATTTTTGTCATTTGATCAGTGCCGGATCAGAAAAGGGCGAATTTAAAAAGACGAATTGGGCACCAAAATACAATTTTTGTAGTGTACTTAGTTATCAAAATCTGTGAAAGAACTGTGTTCGATCCCTTCACAAAGTCATACCATCGTACTCTCATTATTCTACGCAGGCACTTATTCTCAAAACCTATTATATGGCCTCGAGCTTCTGTCCTGGGGTTTTCGGGAATTATATAAGTTTCCATGTAGACTTTCGGGTGCAGGATGGCTTGGGATAAGGCATAGACAATGGCAATTGTAGGCAGCTAAACCACTAACACCTTCCGTAGGTGTTTATAAAATACTCGTTTTGAACTAAAAATATATTTTTTAAACAAACTGATGACATATTATCAAAATATATGATTACTCAACTTACCACAAAAAATATTAAGTCAATTGAGGCATTTTAATACGTTGCTGTTGTAATTTGAATTTGCCCTGTTGTCAAAATAATTAACACATCCACTTCACTCGAAAATCTAAATAGGAATGAGTATAACTCACGAACCGCCCAACCGATCGTGTTCAAACGGTTTCACCGCATTTCTTTCCCAGACAATTCGTTCCTAGACTAATCGGTAACGACGCTTTGGTCTCCGGACACCTGGTGCACTGGATGTCTCGATAACCTATTTCGTCAACGAGACATAGGTCTCTCTGGACTCTACGATCACTGGACAAATACTTAGTATAGGTTAGCGGGACAGCCAGTGCACCAGACGTCCAGTGCGCCCCACGTCGTTACCGATGAGTCTGGGAACGAATTTTCTGGGGACGGTAGGTCGTGACGCAGTACAAACCTGTTTATTAGGTGGGTAATTTTACGGAGTAATACGAAAAATTTCATATTAAAAACGAATGAAATTTGATTGGTGCCATTTTGTAGTCGGTCTTGACAATTTAAGAGTTAAGGAAATAACAAATATTTTTAGATGTGGGCGCCCAATTAATATTTTGCCAAAGGCTCCAAAAAATCTAAGTTCGTTTCTGCATATCAACTCCTTGAAAGCATAAGTTGGACTTTGTTGACTTTGAACTGTGAATGCCGTTGGTATGAAGATAATCATGTAAATGCCGATTGTCAACACAGATGTATCGGGTGGCCTAGATATTTTTAAAAAACATTGATCAGACGATTCGGAAACACCTGCTGTTAGTCCCGGGCGGCAGATTTAAGGGGCGCCATTTTATCGATTTATTACAAAAAATATATGTTTTCGCGTAAGAACGGAAATCTTTTTTTTCTTAATTTTTTTCTTAATTATTATTAAACTAACTAAATATGTAAAACAGGGAAATATATCAAATAACTTCTTAGGTTTTCACGGCCAGATTTGATATTGTGGTTTTTGGGTTTAGCCGCCCTAGCCATCACTAATTTGCAATATTTTGACCTCCATTTTAGGGGTCTTCTTCAGGGTTGATGACTTAGTCCCAACCCAAAAGCCACAATATCAGGGAAATATATCATTTTTTGCTTACAATTTTTTTTAAAAGTAAAGGCATTGAGCCAATGCTTCTAGTGATTCCCATTTTTTCTCCATTTCCTTCAATTTAACCTTTAAACGCCCAGTGGCTTCCTTACTGGACCGAAAATTTGCGTCGTTCAATGCCCTAGCAGGCCAATGTTTGTAATGTTTCATCGCACAATAGATTCTTCCATGAACTTACTTTAATACTATTATTACTATTATTACAAATTAATGTAATCTGATTGTGAAATGAACCATTAGCACTTCCTGTATGGGACCGTAGGGCATTGAACGACGCAAATCTGCGGTCCCGTAAGGAAACCAATGGGCATTTAAAGGTTAATTATCATCACCATGTCAGCACCCCTAACTGAAGCATATGTTATACTGGTGCCGCATATTCTCCGGGACTCAATACCTACCTTCCCTCTCGATTAACCATTTGTTTGTATTACTTTCAGGTTAGGACGCTAAACACTCGTTTCCAAGATGTCTGCCTGGCGCGCTGTGGGTCTTAACTACGTGAACTACTCCAACATTGCCGCCAAACTGCTGCGGCAATCGCTCAAGCCAAAGATGAAGCTGGAGGCGGCAAAAAGAGATGTTTCTGCCATCAGGTTCACCAAGTGGGAGGCTGGGAAACCAGTGAAAGAAACCAAGTAGAGAGATGCAGAGAAACAAATTAGCGGGGACATGAAAGAACTTACATTTAATCATTTATTATTTATTTTTTGTAATCTCTGTGTAATTAAAAATACTACTAATTAACACGTTTAATGCCACGTAGGTCACCAGTGATCTACGCTGTTGTTGACCAGGACGCCACGTAGGTCACCGGTGACCTACGTTTTTTTCTCGAAATTTTAACATTGAATGTGACCTATATGGCGCCTCTGAGTCGAATGCATTTAAAACATTACGTGGCGTTTAACGTGTTAACCATGTTAAACTAGTAAAAAATATATGAAATATACATCCATACGCCAGCGATTTTCAAAGTGTTATATGTAAGAAAAAATATATAATCTATAAATATATAAGTCATACAGGGATCCCCCCAAAGACAGTGACAATACGGGTTAAATATGTGGGTATCATGTTAATAGCAACTGCTTAGCAACATAGCATGACTCAAACTTCATCACCATTTATTTTATATGTGATATTTGGAATTTCAATATTCTATCGCATGATCAATTACATAAGGTTGTATCTTATATTGAAATGAGATCAACATACCCATTTATGTTATTATAAGAATCTAATTTGAATATTGTACAAACATTCCAATTGTTTAAATGAATAAAGCATTTAAAAATTGTGATTTTGGAATTTCAATATTCCATCGCATGCTCGATTGCATAAGGGCGTATCTTATACTGAATTAAGATCAACATATGCGGTTATGTTGTTATAAGCATCGATTTGAATATTGTGCAAACATTCCAATTGTTGAAATGAATCATATTTACAAATTGTGATATTTATAACTTAAATTACATATATTTATATTTGAAAATGTTATAAAAATGATAATAAATGAAACATTCCCGTTGGTAATTTTGTTATTTATTTATTTTTACAGCATTGACTTTAAGATCCACATTTTACATGTTATGTATATGATTAGATGTATATTAAATAGATACTATATTAACATCCCCTTTACTCAAGGTAAAAGATGACTTCACGTCGCCGGGATAGTTACTAGGTCACGTGGTGGACAGATGAGGAGCAGATGAGCAACACAAAGACTTTTTCAGAAGCACATTGAGATATATTCAAGTTAAAAATTAACAAACTTTCGGTCCGGGGCGGAACTTGCTTGCTTCAGGCCCCAGACCGATCACACTCGCTACTGGTCGCACAACTGAATACTGGCCACTGGGCGCCCGTGGTCGGTGACACCCCGCGCCGCAAGTGGCGATCTATATAACAAGTCCTCTTAACGGCCTGTCAAATAATTACATAATGACAACAAATGCGTGTCCGACGAGCGAACAAAAATAAGAGACGAAAGATCGCATATCGAGGTTTTCTGCACCGGCCTGCAAAGGCTATATCATGCTGATATCAATATGTTAAATATTATGTACATTAAATAGATAATATTGATTTAAAGTGAATCACACTGGTAATAAATACCTAAAAAGTATAAAATACACATTTGGCAGAGAAAAATATAATCGGTAGTAGAAAAATTATAAATTGACAGAAAATAATTAATAGGTTAGGTTTCCAATATATTTTAATTTTTTAATAATAATTTTTAGTCGTAAGTGAGAATGGTCGTAAGTAGAACCGTCGTAAGTCGAGAACCACCTGTATACCATAAGCACTCATAGTGAACAAAGATTCACTATGAGTGAGTGGTGCGTACGGGATGACTTTCGTATACCACTATTTTTTTATTAATAGACTGACTGGCATTTTACAGGTAAGGGATTCAATTCACACCAACTAGGTGGTATTGATAGAGGTTTTGATTAGTTAATTTAATTTTTTAAATTCATATTTATATTAGAAGATAGTCTTGGTTATATTATGTACTTAACTAATATACTTATAAAAATTTAGTATTATTCCTAACTATACAATCCAGGGTTACATAAAAATAATAATACTTTAACTCACTGAAAGTAGGTACAAGATATTACATAGTTCATTTGTGGAAAACATGTGAAACATTACAAATTTAATTACATATCAATTATTTAGGTAAATACTCAAGTATCTTGGTATATTTTCATGAGTATATTATATTTATAGATAGATTATATAACTTTATTTTATGACAAAATAAAGGAAGATACCAATAAAAATTCAAAAATTTAGCACAATAAAATCTTTTTAGGACATTTAATAACTTCATTACCATTAACATAATACTTTGTAATTAATAACTATTTTAATGACTTCTTTGTTTTTTACGGCCAGATTTGATATTGTGGCTTTTAGGTTTAGTCGTGTGTGGTGAATTATTTCGTTCCAATATTTCGACCGCCATTGCTGGGGTCTCCTTCAGGGTTGATGACTTTGTCAAATAACTAGTTATTAATAAATTTATTTATTTATTATTGGTAAATTCGTTATACAAAACTAACAATGAAGACATATTAATACATATTGCTTACAAATAAAATATGTATGTAAAATGTGTACTTAAAAAATATTAGTCATAGTGAATTAGTATACATATTTCAAAATAGGGTATATAAATATAGCATAGAGTACAGTGGAACATAACCATGTTCAACTCAAATAAAATTCCTTTTTAAAAAAAAAGGGTTTTAACTCCTTCTAATGTACCTAAAATTAATTTTGAAATTCATCCAAAGAAGTAAACTAGAAATAATTGAAAAATATTGCATGTAATGTAATATATAACACTAAAAAGGAGTTTGTTTGCTTGCTTATTTATTTGTTGTCTGTGTGTTGCCAGTAAGTAAAATAGGTAGGCATGGTAGAAGAGTAAATATTTTTGAAACCATTCTAATTAACCTAAAATATGCATTCGATTCGAATAATCAATTTAAAAATAGTTTGCTTTTATCATAATATAAATAATACTTTTATTATTCTAGGTATACATATTTTATAGATATATTGTTTAATTTATTTATAACTGTTTAAATGTTTTCAACATTTGAACAATTTTTAGTACCTCTCTATTACATTATAAAAATGGAATTATTTCAATTCTGTAAATGGATTTTCTTTACTCTGAAGCCTGAGGTTAACAATACTAGTATTATATATATAATATAATAATAGCAATCGTGCTATAATTTATCAAGCCTAATAACTATTTTTAATTTTAAAAATCAATGATTCCATTATTGTTACAGACGCCATAGCAGCTTTCTTAATATTACAACAATTGGGTTGCGTTTTTTACAATGTTTATAATTAATAAATAAATCAAAATATTTGCCCATCCTGCGGAACTGCAACCTATGTTTAGACAATTATCTTACAATCTATGGCTTAACCTTAACACAGCGCTATTCAGATTTTTTGTTTGAACCATTATATGTATATATACAATAGTAATGTGCATTTTATGGGAGAGAAAAATATTGATCGGACCTGTGCAAATGCTTTTAAATTCGTCAAAATACTCCCCCATACTTCAAAAAACTTGCGGAGACGTGTCTGTCATGCCTGGAAGGCATCATTGAAAGTTTTAGACGGAAACGTCTTTCAAGAACGTTGTAACATACTTTCGGATGTTTTCTATGGTCTCACTTTGCGTTCCTTTCAGCTCTCTCTTCAGTTGGGACTGTAAGGGTGCTGGGACCACAAGGGTGTTGCTCCGGACCAAGAACGTTGGTAACGATAAATGACGCTGTTCAAAACAGCCACTCTATGTAAATTGAGGGGATCAAGGTCCAAAACAACAAGTATCGAGGAATTTGCAGTGTACGTAATAATATGTATCATAATAATTTTATAAAATAAAGAATGCTTACGCATCGATACGGAGCATTGACCATCCCAATAATCTGCCACTCTATGTAAATTGAAGGGGTCAAGGTACAAAAGGGTTTCGAGGAATGTACGGTGTGTAACATTCAATGTATTAATATTACTTTTATAAATGCTTACTCATGTTGTATGCTAAGATATAAAAAGGGGTATCTTATCAAATAAATCAGTATCAACTCAACTCCGGTCTTTGGATTTATCCTCAGTGCCGGATCCTTGGTATTCCGGCATCACCATTAAAGCTGATGCCGTCATTTCGGGACCGCGACCTCGGAACAGACGCATTATTTTCATAGTAGACAATGTTCCATAATAAAATTAATACCCACGATTTTATTGTGACGCGACTATCCATGACAGCGCAGTACAACCGGTCGGAAAATGTGTTGGAGTGTTTGCCCTTCCAACCCAGCTGATCGCCAGTTTTTTTTTAAAGTTTAATACCATGTTTGATAGGTCTTATCAATAAATATTTTTTTTCCCAGAAAATTACTTTAATCTGCTTAACAATTTACCTATACATAATTACAATTTTTTGTGGTTTTTAATGTTTATAAAATAAAAGAATATGTTATAAGAATTTAAGAGAAAGAGTTTAAAATTTGTTGATAGCGAACCAGAACTGGTCCACGAACCAGCATTTAAGTAGCACTGCCTTATACATACTAAAATACAATAGAATACGCCATATATAGTATTTATATTTGAAGGTAAATATAATATATCTTCTTAGTAGTATCAATCCGGTGGATTGGTTTGCAGCAACAGAATCTTGCATCTCGATCTCCATTCCTCTCGGTCCTCCGCAACCCTCTTCAGCTCAGCGTATAAGCGCTACAATTCATGTCCTCGAATACTTGCTGCAAATACTTTCGTCTAGGGCGTCCTCTACAGTTTCTACCCTCAACCATCGCCTCCACAATATCGTAAAGAAGACCATCGTGGCGCATGATGTGACCGATCGCCTCTCTGAGATGGTTCTTACTAGGTGCCTATCTTCCTTGATTATCCTGAGAACCTCATTGTTCGTGACGTGGTCTCTCCAAGAAATTCCTAGAATTCTTCTGGTTGACCACATCACAAAGGCCTCTAGTCTTTTTTTATCACTTTCAGATAAGCACCATGTCTCACAGCCGTACATTAAGATGCTCTAAACAAATGTTTTGACAAGTTGCTTGCGGAGCCTTAAATTAATATTCTTTGACTCAAGAATTTTTGCTTTTTTATTGAAAGCTAGCCTTGCTTGATGTATGCGACTGTTGACTTCTCTTTTTGTTCTTATATATGTAGTATATTTTATATATGTACTTAGTATACATTAGTATATGTTAATTATTAGAAAAAATCTACAAAATATTACAAGTATAATGTTCTATTAATACTGAGTTAAGTATTTTTAAATATTTAGTATATTTAAATGTTTATACAAATGATATCATGATCTCCATGGCAGTTCATAAAATAAAATCAAAACAACATTGTCATTACAGACAGTAATTTTCAATGTAAGTGATCTATAATTAACATAAAATTTTGAAAGGAAAATCAAGACAAGAACAAACCTTTTAATACAAATGAAGGCGACTCTAATAGAGATCATGCTATAATATAATTATTTAAGAATTAATATTGATGATTTTATTTAGCTTGTTATATTGTTTTTTATATAAAACCTCTCAACATATAAAACATATCTTAGAAGGTTCCCACTATTGACGCACGCCCAGAAATACATTGTCATCAGCATCACTTCGGTAACTGGATGATAGGACCTCACGAGCTGCCGCCACAAAGTTATGTCAGCCAATACGGTTCTCATCTTATGTCTGCTCTGCCTCCTGCAGCTCTGCCGAAAACGTTATATGTATAGTTCCTCGTTGTTAAAAGAATAGACATCTGTTGTAATCCCCATAATGTCTTCTTCCTTCCTTTTTTCACCTTGTTTTTTTGTACGACTGTATTTGCTTTTGTTAAAATGTCTAAACTTATAAATTTCAATGCGAGTGCTTTTATAGTTTAATTTCACAGTCCAAGCTCGTGTCCTCACACCCTCACTAACGTTCCATTTCCGTGTTCTATAGTCGAGGTACCAACAGTCGGTGTTCCTCTACAGTTTGTCTACCCCCACCTCAGCCGTCCTCCCCTAGGTCGTAACTCCGACCTGGCTCTGGTACCAAGCCCCTGGTGGCTCTTATGGTGCGGCTTGATCACTTTGGGGATCGCTTTGACTCCAAATTCTGTCGGTGGAGAAGAAAAGAGGCGAAGACGCGTCAGCACGGAGAACATCCTCTTCCTCCTGTCGGGATTGACGACGTTTTGGAATGAGCGTAATGCCGAATCGTCATTAAAACGCTTCTTTCTTACAGACTTTACGTCATTTTGAATGCGTGAAATGCTGAATCGTCATAAAAGACGTTTATTTCTTGTAGATTTGGCGCCATTTTTGCTTGATGAATCCTCATAACAATGCTTACTTTTTCAGATCTTACGTCATTTTTGAATGCGCGTAATGCTGAATCATAAAAGCGTTTATTTCTCACAGATTTGGCGCCCTTTTTTATTGATGAATCCTTGTAAAAATGCTCACTTTTTTCAAACTTTACACCATTTTGGAATTTCACACCGAATCTTTTAAATAAACCTAATTGTCTAATAGAAACAAAATTTATGTAAATCTTTTGTTGATGTTGTGGATCGACATTAAGATGTTGTGGATCGACATTAAGCTGCTTATATTCGTCAGATAAGTCGGCATTTTGTAATGATTTTAACGACAAATCACGATTCAAAATATTGTTTTTTACTTTCGATTGATCAGTTTGCAATAAACGCGATGAAAGTTTAGGTATTTGTCTACTTTTCAACATCATTTCCATCGTCAATTGTTTTTAAAATCGATTTTATTCCCACTATTGTCACGATTCTGGGAATCAGCCTTCCATTTTGTTTTCCCAAACATTCCCGCCATTTCATCACGATCTTCCAATAATATATTCAATTCTATCAACCGACGCACAAATCTGCCATTAACGTAATTCAATCGAAACGAAAAGTCATCATTTGCATCCCTTTTAGACATTAATTTAGTCAAATACTTCAAACAAGCATCTTTTATGGCGCGAAGCATCGCAATTTTTTTCTCTTTCGCTTGGTTCATTTTCAAAGCCACCATTTTGTCAGTCTCTTTCTGCAAAAATTCGACAGTCTTGCCAGCATCAAGAAAAAGTACCGTCTTTGATTTTCATTAGGTATCTTAAAACATCCAAATAACTTCGTTTTCTGTCTTCTTTGAACACATTTTGTAAGATAAAACTTTGAACATTTTTCTTGTCAACATCATTAATTTCCAAATCCTGTATTTGCGATCTTTTAGGGTTGTAAGTTTCGTGTGAATTCTTTCGGTAAATTTCGAAAAGTGGTGAAATTCTTGAAAATATTTCTTGGTATCTTGAAATAACGTCCATTTTAGAATGGTCATTATTGGTATCACTTTTTGTTGCCAGTGTTCCCAAGCAGCAAATAATTAAATTTAATGGTTACTACAAAAACGGCCTTTAGCAGCATCTGAAATTTAAAAAAAACAATTTTATTAACTTGAAACGTAAAAAATGCACGTTTTGAAAGTTTTCGCCGGCGGGTATAGCTTAGTGGTAATCATCACAATATATGCTCCCCCAACTGGAGCATATAGTCCTCGCCACATCCAAAGTCCGTTACACAGAGTACATTATATGTGAAGTTCTCAACGTCATTATTCTATGAAGAAAAGGCAGCTGCTGTTAATACTCTCCTGTGGCATCTGAAGTGTATTTCCTAACCTTCGCCTCTTGATCGACTGTAGAATGAAAGCTGCCTTGTCCGCTCTCCCACCTCGTCATTCCTCACAAAGTCAAACCATTATACCCCCAGTATTCTTACGCAGGCATCTATTTAAAAACCAATTGTAAGACTGCATTGGCTACCAAGATTCACAGCCGTAAAGAATAATGGGAATGATATAGACGCTGTATAGATGGCACTTTGTTTTGATCGAATAAAACCGCGAGAAACTATTTGCCGGGCAGCATGGTAAGCGTTATAGAATTCCACAGATGAGACTTCAGAATTACCATCACCATCTGTCGGTATTCTCCTTTATGTGTTTACGTAAATCAATAAAATATGTATTCATATAAGTTAAATATAAAGTTCTGAAAATAATGTTGCCTATAGTAAAATATTAAAAATATGTATAATTTTGTACACTCCACATGCAGCACTAAGCCATGTGCAGTATGGTGAGCGTCATATGTTTCCACAGATGAGACTTCAAAGTCACTCCACATGCAGCGCTTATCCATGTGTAAAATGTTAAGCGCTAAAGGATCCACAGATGAAATACTTCAGGATCACTATCACCATCTGTCGGCATTCTCCTATATGTGTTATGTGGCAAGAAAATATACGCTGCAAGCTGGTAATGAATTTAAATGATACAAAGATACGATAACTACTAACTATGTAACAACCTTGTGGAAGTCTTTTAGGCTTAGAGTACCTATGTAAATAGTAGGACAAAAAAATTCTCGTCGTATATGCCAGATGTGTACTGGGAATATTTGCGTATTACATGTATAATGCATTTTAGTGAAATTTGGTATAACATATGTATTACATTGCGGAATTTGGTATAACATATGTATTACATTGCGGAATTTCTCAAAACTAAGGCGTTTAACCAATGCATCCTCCCTGTATTAACTTATGGCGCTGAGACGTGGAATCTAACAGCAGGTCTTACATATAAAATAAAGGTCACCCATCGTGCTATGGAGAGAGCATGTCAGGCGAGCGAACAAAAATAAGAGACAAAAGATTGATTTTCGAGGCTTTACTGCATCAGCCTAAAAGAGTTATATCAAGCTGATATCACACTACATTATGTTTTGATAATTCATTAGAGTCATTTGTAATAATTAAATGTATCAAACATCACAATTTTGCCGGCGGTCATAGCTCAATAGTCAAAGCGAATGCTTTGCAAATCAAAGGTCGTGGGTTCGATCCCCGACGGAGATTAAAAAAAAAGGATTTTTAATCGATTTCTGAGCTCTAAAATACCCCCGGTTGATGTGAATTTGATCCATCACCCGTAAAATGTCAGTCAAAGCCTATTAATTAAAATTGGTGGTAGATGAAAGTCGTTCCGTGAAGACCACCCATTCATAGTAAATTCCTGTAATAATAAAGGATGATGCGTGAATCTCGGGCTGTAGTCTATGACGTTGGCGGATCAACACTCCACATGCAGCGTTTAGCCATATACACCATGGTAAGCGTCATAGAATTCCACAGATGAGACTTCAGAATTACTATCACCATCTGTCGGTATTTTCCTGTATGTGCTTACATAAAAAAAAAAAAAAAAAACAATGGTCAACCTAACCCCAACCCACACACAAACACGAACACAACACACGTTTCCTGCATGCAGCGTCCAGCCTCCCTGGCTGAGCGTCATAAAGTGCACTGGTCTTGACCGGGTGTGCTCTCCTGCATGCGATTACATAAAAAAAACAGCTCTACCTGATATTATATGTCTACTAATATATTGCATGTTTTGTTTCCGATAATCTTTCAAGATGACGAGACTCCGGGGTCCTAAAAAAGGCAACTGTAGTTTATGCTCAACTATAACTCAATTATAGAGTATCCAGAGAAGGTATCCTAGTTCTACTTTCCTCTATTAACCGATTGTATAATATTATATAGAGGGCTGCTTTGTCCGCTTGTAAACCTGAAATTCTAACCTAACCTATCCTCTTAATAACGTTTACATACTGATTCTAAATTTAAGATGGCCTAACCTAACCACATCACGAACAATGAGGTTCTGAGCATAATCAAGAAGGCTAGGCACGTAGTAAGAACTATCTCAGAGCGACGAGCCCGATGGATCGGTCACATCATGCGCCACAATGGTCTTCTTCAAGATATTGTGGAAGGGATGTTTGAGGGTAGAAACTGTAGAGGGCGCCTTAGACGGGAGTATTTGCAGCAAGTGTTCGAGAACATGAGTTGTAGCTCTTCTGCTGAGCTGAAGAGGACTGCTGAGGAGTGGAGATCGAGATGCAAGATTTTGTTGTTGAAAACCAATCCACCGGATTGATTCTACTACGAAGAAGATACATTTACATGGCAGTACGTTTGCGTACATTTAAACTGATGAAGCTATCGTAGATTGCGAAACTGCAGTCTTCTATCAAATGAAACATTACTCTGTGTGATCTATATTAAAACAATTAATGAAATTATTATCTTTAAAATAGGTTTGGCTTCGTTATGTTAGGTTAGGTTAGGTTAGGTTACGCTAGATTTAAGCACCATTTCTGTACTATTTATTCAAATAAAAGGGGACAGTCGTCCATAAGAGAATGGGGATAATACAGACATGCGCTGTATACGCGGTACATTGATCGGCTGTGGAAGCGTAGAGCATTCAATAAATTGTAAATATGGTCGGAAAAATATGCGCATAATATTTAAAAATATTTTTAAACGTATTTTAAAATGTATTTTTAAATTAAAGCAGAGTATATTGCTCGAATCAGAAAAATAAATGGGTTCAATCTAAAAAGCAGTGGTTGTCAACGTTTTTAGAGCCGCGAAGCTCACTTTTGAATATAAAGATAGTAAAAGTATTAATCATTTTATTTATACTCAAGACAATAAAGCATCATCTTTCGTATTCACGTAAATAATTGATAATTATTAGAATTTTCTATGCTTCACTTGTTTGACACAAATAACTAATAGCTTGTACCTACATGCCAAATATGTCCAAATTCTAGTAATTTATTTTTTTATATACAGCTGGGAGCATCTGGAATCGAATGGCATACAGGACTATTTAATAAAATCCTTGCACAAAATACGATACCAGACTCTTGGCGAAAAAGCATTTTAGTGCGATTTTATAAAAACAAAGGAGATGTAAGGGAATGGGTAAATTTTTGGGGAATAAAACTCACACCCCACACTCTAAAAATATGGAAAAGAGTGTTAAATAAAAGACTCACAGAGCTAACACACCTTACGTCCAACCAATGTGGCTTCTTGTCGGGAAGATCCAGTGCAGATGCTATCCAAACGATTAGACTTCTCACTGAGAAATACAGAGAAAGTTGTAGGGATCTGTACATGGTTTTCATTAATCTCGAAAAGGCTTTCGATAGAGTTCCGAGGAGTTGATCTGGCAGTATTTAAGGTCTCAACAGGTTCCGGAGTACTATGTGGAACTTCTTAAAGATATGTACCACGAAATACATACGAGTGTTCGAAGCCCCGCTGACCTAAGTAAACCATTTCAAGTGAGGACCGGTGTTCACCAGGGCTCGGCCCTGAGTCCATTGCTTTTTAACCTCTCCATAGACTATGTCACCAGAGATATTCAAAAACCAGTCCCTTAGAATATTTTATATGCTGACGATATTGCTATTATCAGTGAAAATGCCCAAAGTATTCAGGAAATGCTGGAGGAATGGAGACTGGCTCTGGAGAGTAGTGGACTGCGAATAAGTAGAAGTAAAACCCAGTCGATGTACTTCAATTTCAATTCTGGTTGCACCGCGGTTAACACACCACTCCTCCTACAGAATACACCCGTAAAAGAGGTTGATACTTTTAAATATCTCGGCTCTGTGATATCCTTAGACGCCAAAACTGAATCCCACGTGGAGCATAGAATAAACACAGGATGGCTGACATGGAGGTCTCTCTCTGGGGTTTTGTGTGTCAGCAAGATTCCAGTTAGGACCAAAGGTAAAATATACAATACTACTGTAAGGCCAGCTATGCTATACGGATAGGAGTGTTGGACCCCGCTGAAACGTGACTTGGGTAAGATTCATGTGGCAGATATGAATATGCTGAGGTGGGCGGGCGGTGTGACTAGAGTGGACAGAGTTCGAAATGAGCATATTCGGGGTTCATTTCAGGTGGCTCCCATTCCTAAGGGAAAACCGCCTAAGATGGTATGGGTATGTGACACGGAGATATGAGGACCATATGGTGAAGAGAGCCCTCAACATACCCACGCTGAGAAGAAGACCTGGAAGACCACAGGCAACCTGGACTGCAGCTGTAAACAAGGATCTGAAAACTCTGGGTTTGACCGAAATTGCAACGCAGGACAGTTAGACATAGCGAATGTGCACAATAAATTGCCACCAAAAGTCCGAAGACTTGAAGCGACGGCTGCTGTAGCATCCGAGTCATATTTTTCGATGATTTGTCTATCGGCTTTTTTAAAAGGAGATCGGATGATAAGCCTGAAGTTCCTGAGGTCTGGACCATTTGATCTTAAGGATCGGCTCACTTCGACTAGCGACACACCGTTAGTAACATTCGATGACCCATCCGAGTTTTGATCTGCGCCAAATGTTACTTAACTTTGGTGATATAACAAGAAGTAGCCTCTGCAGGTCTTAAGTATAATACGAGTATGTTTCAATAAGTCAAGTTCTATTAAATTGATCGTATTTTTAGGACGCCTTCGCGGAGCACCTATAACGTCGTAATTCTCCGCGAAGCGTTGGTTACGAACCACTGCAGTATGGGATGATCGCTTAATTCGATTCGCAGCAACCGCATCGAGCCTTTTAAAGTCCATTAAAAGCCCGTCGTAGTATATTCCACAGTTGATAAGATCTGCACAGGACCGCAGCGAGGGATTCTGGCGCCAGAGGGTTCATTTACTTTATTTACTTACTCGAATATTTAAATAAATTATACATACAGCTTCCTGGTTAAACAATTGTAATACAATTTAAACCACGCTACTCCCGCTATTCTTCTGGATGCGGAAGGCGGAGGATCGAAGAGGGTGGAGACTCATGCGGGAGGCCTACACTCAACATTTTTGCTGGCGGTCATAGCTCAATGGTCAAAGCGTTTGCTTTGCAAGCCAAAGGTCGTGGGTTCGATCCCCGACGGAGATTAAAAAAAAAAAGGATTTTTAATCGATTTCTGAGCTCTAAAATACCCCCGGTTGGTGTGAATTTGATCCATCACCCGTTAAATGCCAGTCATAGCCTATTAATTAAAATTGGCGTTAGACGAAAGTCGTCCCGTGAAGACCACCCATTCTTAGTAAATTCCTGTAATAATAAAGGATGATGCGTGAATCTCGCGCTGTAGTCTATGACGATGGCAGATCAACACTCCACATGCAGCGTTTAGCCATATACACCATGGTAAGCGTCATAGAATTCCACAGATGATACTTTAGAATTACTATCACCATCTGTCGGTATTCTCCTGTATGTGTTTACATAAAAAAAAAAAGTGGAGGGATACAGGCTGATGATGATGAATACCATTTATTATAGAAACAAGTATAATTACCTTTCTTGTTTGTCTGTTCGTATTTTTTATGTAAGCACACTTTTTTGATTGAGCCGCTCATTAGAACCAGTGATGCAGGTCTCGAAAGCGTCGGCCTAATCGTCCGATCTTCTTTAAAAATATCTTATTAACAAATCTCTCAAAAATATGCTTCGAATACTGCAGCTGTCGTTGTTTAAATATTTAGCTAACTTACTTAGTGGCATTAAATTCACCGTGACATTATACCAGGTTCTTATTTATTTTCTTTCTATGTTCGGAATGTCCGTGTATTTCCAATGATCTCTTCCACATATCCACAGATCACAACGCTTCCACTACACTGCCGCATTTTGAAAAAACTAATTTATTTATTATACCTGTATATGACTGTTGAAAACGTTAATTTGAACATAACTGTGTTGTATTAAACATTCAAAAGTCTTCCAAAAGTAATTGTTTTAATCAACTCTTCATCTTAGATTCATTCAGTCAGGTACGACATTCCACTCTATGTAAAATGAGGGGATCAAGGTCCAGAACAACAAGTATCGAGGAATTTGCGGTGTACGAGATTATATGTATTAATATTAATAAAGAATGCTTACGCATTGATACGGAGCATTGACCATCCCAATAATCTGCCACTCTATGTGGATTGAAGGGATCAAGGTTCAAAAACGGTATCGAGGAATGTGCAGTGCATGACGACATTCAATGTATAAATATTACTTTTATAAATGCTTACTCATGTTGTAAACTAGGGTATGAAAATTGGTCTCGTATCAAATAAATAGTACCAACTCAACTCCGGTCTTTGGATTTATTCACAGTGCCGGTACCTCGCTATTCCGGCATCACCATTTAAGCTGATGCCGTCATTTCGGTACCGCGATCTCGGTTCCGGAACAATGAGTCTTGCTTAATGAAAAGATGGCTAAACTGTGTATGTTATCATTTTCGATTTTATAAGATTTGAAAAGGGTTTTTTTAGAAATATTTTTATTATTATGAGTCTTATACGGTCCTGAACATATCAGGAATATTCACTTTATTCGCACCTCTTTTCTGAAGTCTACATTCAATTACGCACCTTTCCCATTCTCTTTCACACGAGTATTCGCACTCGTATCATATTTCACCTTTATTTCAGTCATCCAAAAAAAATATAAATCCTAATTGTATTATTTCTGAAAATATATTTTTTTATGTAAACACATACAGGAAAATACCGACAGATGGTCATAGTAATTCTAAAGTCTCGTCTGTGGAATTCTATGACGCTTACCATGGTCCATATGGATAAACGCTGCATGTGACTTGTTGATCCGCCAACGTCATAGACTACAGCCCGAGACTCACGCATCATCCTTATTATTACAGGAATTTACTATGAATGGGTGGTCTTCACGGGACGACTTTCGTCTACCGCCAATTTTAATTAATAGGCTATGACTGGCATTTTACGTGTGAGGGATCAAATTCACACCAACTTGATATTTTAGAGCTCAGAAATTCAATCACAAATTCACACCAACTCAGTATTTTAGAGCTCAGAAATCGATTAAAATCCATTTATTTATTTTTAATCTCCGTCGGGAATCGAACCCACGATCTTTGGCTTGCAAAGCAAACGCTTTGACCATTGAGCTATAACCGCCGGCCAATCCTTTATTCTCTCTCGCTTCCAAAAAACTAGGCATATTATATAGATCACGTCGGTATTTCAACGATTAACAACTTCTTCTTCTATATAAAGGACAAATCCGACCTATCCTTGAATACGGCAGTCATTTATGTGTTGAGACACAAAATACCTTCTAAACTTAATTTACTCAGTTTAAAGAAGAGCAGTTCGTTTGATAAACAATGACACTCTTACGTCTAACCTGCAATCAATGGAACACATGCGTAAGATTGGTTCACTTAGTCATTTCTACCGTTATTACCACGGTCGCTGCTCTTCGGAACTTAAAGAAATAATTCCTCCTGCACCCACCCACAACCGACAAACTCGTCTTATACTTGCCGAACATCCATACACGGTCAATGTGTGTCGACCAAGTACTGGCAGTTTCCAAAGTTCCTTCCTTAATGCCACCGGTAAGCTTTGGAATGCTCTTCCAGCGTCTGTGTTTCCTCCTTGCTACAATCTGGATCTCTTCAAGAAACAGATAAATATACACTTGCAATCTCCCCAACCCACACTCAAACACGAACACAACACACGTTTCCCGAATGCAGCGTCCAACGTCCCTGGCTGAGAGTCATAGAGTGCACTGGTCTTGACCGGCTGTGCTCTCCTGCATGCGATTACATAAAAATATAAATAAACTGTACATAGTTTCATCTAAAAACGTATAAAAAAATTATATGAAAAGTGTATGCAATGTATTGAAAAATAATGATAAAAAAAGCTCTAGCGTTCCTGAGGCGGGAAATGATCTCCTTCTGCTATCGTGTGCTAACTGAACATAATCTGAATGAGCGCATCATCAAGGAGGGTTCACTATCTGTGTCACTGTGTGATGCAGTGTCTGTGCAGAAGCGAATTACCGCTTTTTTGATCTACTAGGAAGATGGAAACTTTTTCCAGCTTGGTGTAATGAAAGTAAGATTGCATTCCCCGCTAATTCAAAGGCCAAGCACTTTGCTAGATTTGAGCGAAAATTAATATGACGATGTCAAATTACCTCGTCGCTCGGTAAATACTTACTTTTTAGGTTAGGAATACTGCAACATTAAAATGTCAAGAGAAAATAATTAACATTTTTAAACCGTTAGTTGCGTAGGCAAATCTACTTATGAAGATGCTAGTTATCTGGGTGAAATATCTCATTTTAAACAAAATGTCGTCTATACAGCGCCTGTATCGTCCCCATTCTTCTTTAACCCTATCGTTACGGCTCGGTGGAATTCAAATTATACTGTCAATACGGCGTGAATTTTTCAAACCATTTTTTTGCTTAAAACTAGTATTTGAAGCATAAATGTACTTATTTGACCTATTTTCATATATTAAATTGTTTCTTCTCTCCCACGTATTTCGTGGTTAGCAACGTATTTCCAAAGAAGGCAATTAGAGACTCGCTGTAGTATACTAACTTCACAGCCTTAGACTGAGGTCTATTTGACATCTAACTGATGCACCTAGAATCACGCGAAGGCCTTCAGCTACTCTCCAACAAGCAGCTTTTTGCGTGCGTCCAGTAACGGGTCTCCATCTGGGTCTCTAAAAACAGGACGGGACAAGGAGGGTTTTCACCAAGCGGGTTCTTCTATCCTTTAGCTATCAGATGATGCCTAAAAAACTATTAAATTTATTTACGTTCATTTTGTGACTCCATTCATGTAGTGGCATTGACACATGTGGCTTACAGAAAAATCGCTCCTGTGACGAAACCTAACGATATTTATTTACATGCTTTACAGATTCTTGTAAAGAATACATGTAGGTTGATAAAGGGAATGAGTGCACTTCCAAATTTCTACCGTAGATGTCACAATTAGTACTGAAAGTAGCAAAACGATATATCACGTCAACCGATGTCAACGTTCAGGGAATCTTTGACGGTATATGACGACAACCGAGGCGAAAAGGTTAACCCTCCCCTTACTGTGCTAAAAATATCCGAGAGCTCCGATGATATGTATTATCATATGAAAATGACATTTAAAAACCGTAAAAAAGTGAATATTCTTAGATATTGCTTTGATTGACTCTGGTTGATGTTGAAATGTAACAGTTTTTGTAATGTAAGTATTCAAAAAAGAGAAAAAACGATTAAACGCATAAAAACAAGTAACGGTGGCGTAAAAAAGGGCTCGGCACAAAAGGCAACTAATTATTTTGTCAGTACATATTCAATTTAATTAATGGCCAGTAAATATTTAAGAAATAATTAAATAAATACTTATATCAGATTGATATAGCTCTTTTAGGCTGATTCCGAACAGCCTCCGAAAACGATATTTTGTGTTTTATTTTTGTTCGCTCGCCTGACATGCACATCTAATAATGTTAGTTTTAATTACATATATAAAAATACACGGCGTTTGCATACGCCATTTTATTTGTTCTGACAGTTGCTTCATTTCATGTTGGTGCAACTATCATCTTTAATTTGCTCTTTTGCCGTGATTGTCTTGGCGGCGCTGGATGTCACAGTGCTCCTGCAGTTGTCAATAAATTCTCGCCCGGCCGGCGAAACGCCATACCGATTGGGCGTAGAAATCAAGTCGTTATTTAAAATAGATGTGAATTTTGCTTAAAAAAAAAACAAGTTCTTTGTGTTGTTGATCTGTTCCTGCATCCTTCCCCCACGCGGCCACGTGATGAACCCGTGACGTGTCGTCTTTTTGAAGACGAGGGATGTCAATACATAGAAAGTTCAGTAAAAAAATAATGAATTGGCATTAAATGATTGAAGAATGATAATTAACAATAGGTTAGGTTAGTTTAGATTAGGTTAGGTTAGGTTAGGTTAGATTTCCATATTATTTGCTAATTATTAATAGTTCTGGACATAACTTTGCATATTACGACCATCTATCTACTCACTAGCTGTCAGCTAAAACTGTCCATTTATTTTGAAAAAAAAATCATTTCACTTAAATATCGCCCTTTTTACATTAATTGCTGGCAGTATTGAGTATATTACTGACATTTTAATTATATAACAAATTCGTACTTACACAGTGGATACTGCCTGATTATTAAATTTACCGCCAAAGCCTTGAATTAGTTACTGAACAAGCCAGCACAATATTTACATATGAACTGAAGTTGACTTATAAACTGATGTAGGTCCGCCTTATATGAGCTATTTTCGTTTGCTTCCATACGCGAGTAGCTTCTCATCTTTACTTAACACTTCGTTGAATACGCTGATCCATCATCAAAGGGTCAATGTTCAGCCGAGTCAGTTAATTCTTCCACCACGTGGATCAGATCAAAGCAGAATTGATCCAAGCAAGCTGCCCATGGATCAATTCACTCAAACGTCGATGCGACGCATCAGACATGTACGTTGAAATTTCAAACCAAGTAAACGTGCGTATAGAACACCTGTAACAATATTCACTCGGTGTGAGCTTAAATGCCTTAAATTTCAATGTGATACAACTATTAAAAATGGTTCCGCCGCATTTCGTTCCCAGACAATTCGTTTAAAGACTCATCGGTAACTACGTGGGACGCACTGGACGTCTGGTGCACGGGACATTTGGCCCACGGAACAACTGGTGCACTGGATGTCTCACTAACCTAACCTAACCTTACCTTTAATTCTAATAATTTAAATAACGTTATTTTTATACTTGAACATTATTATTTGAAATATTTTCAAATAAAAAACATACAATTCAGCAATTTGTTTCAATGCAAACGCATACAGGAGAGCACAACTAGTCGAAACCAGTGTACTCTATGATGTTTACAAAATCTGTGATTTTGTGTGAGTTGGGGAGATTGAAAGTGTATATTGATTTAGTAATTAAATAAACACACATCAAATTTTATACGCATCAATTCATTCAGAAAAAATATCGGCAGACGTGGGATTCGAACCTCGAGCCTTGCACCTTTGCTCTATTCTACACACCGCGCTATCCACACGACCATTATCTGCCTGTGTAGATACGCGAAACCTGGTGTATATAAATATACCATTGTTAACATCATATAACAACCGATGTCTCTGTAGTATACATTCAGAGTATGTATATTATTATTTTTATGATTTAATCATTCAACATTTATTCACAAGCTTTTTATTTTATTAGTTATCGACAGTCTATTTATTTAGTAAGTACCACTCAGGTCTCGAACCGACCTATAGACTGAATGGATGTTGATTTGTTTCTTTAACAGATCCAGATTGTGTAAGAGAGAAATGCAGATACTAGAAGACCATTCCAGAGCTTACCAGTGGCATTTAAGAAGAAGCTTTAGAAGCTGCCAGTTCTTGGTTGACACACATTATTCATGTATGATCGTTTGTCAAGTGTAAGACGTTTGTCGATTGTAGATGCGTAGAAAATAAGCTACTTTTTTTAATTTAGTGTGATAATAACGGTAAAAAAACTAAGTAAACCAATCTTATGTTTGTGTTCCGAGGATTGCAGGTTAGACTTAAGTATGCCCTCATCTTGTATTACTTAATATCAAGATTCAACAGTGTTTAATTCAAGAAATTATCAAAAGACTTAAGCTCTTGGTCTTTTCTTTACGAGATTATTTATGGCGAAAACTTTCAAAGATAAACAATACTCTTTGCTACTTTTATTAAGCGAACAATACAAATAAAACGCTTGTATGTTTAATCGCCGTGAAAACATTTTTGTTCAAACAGAAAACTATACAACAGGGAGAGGAAAATTTGCCTGTGGATTTTATGTTGTTTGCCATTTTAGGGCAGCAGTAAATGCACCCAAAAATGTAATTAGAAACCATTTAAAATTAAATAATTGAGGTTGTAGAGTCGGTTAAAAAATAACTCTAAATTTACATTTTTAAACATGTTTCCGATTCAAACTTCGATTATATCTACTAGTTTACTTTATTATTATGGTTATGACTGCAATTTTACGGGTGAGGGTTGATCCTTCACCATCTGATACTCACACCGACCGGGGTATGTTAAAGCTCAAAAATCGATTAAAAATCTCTTTTGTTATTTCCATCGAAGATTGAACCCACGACCAATGGCCAAGCAAACACTTTAACCACCGAGCTATACCCGCCAGCAATTTTTCTATGCTACTAAAAAATTTAAACTGCTAATGGCGTAAATCGGTAATATGATATGATAGATTGTGATGTTCATATGTCCTGCCAAATGATTATTTTTTACTTTCTTTTTTAAAAAAATTAAAACTGACCGTTTGCTTAATAATAACTGCCCATCAACTGAATTAAATACTGTTAAAAAAATAGTTTCAAAGGAATCTTGCTATATTTTCTGGAGAATAGTTATTCAATCAATTTTAACGCATAGCTAAGCTATTAAGAACTCTGGCAAGTTCTTTCAAGGACTATTATGTTGATCATATGCTCGAATTTAGGAAGAATTTCTGCAAGGGAGCAAAAATCAAAAAATACAAAGCTTACTACATAACGAATTAAAAGCAGTTTTATTATGGTTTTAAAGATAGATATTGCTGACGGCGTAAATCGGTGATATGATATGATAGATTGTGATGTCCCTATTTCTGTTTTATGTAAACACATACAGGAGAATACCGATAGATAGTGAGTCTGAAGTTTCATCTGTGGAATTCTATGACGATAACCATAGTGTATATGGCTAAGCGCTGCATGTAGAGTGTTGATCCGCCAACATCACAGACTACAGCCCGAGATTCACGCATCATCCTAATTATTACAGGAATTTACTATGAATGGGTGGTCTTCACGGGACGACCTTCGTCTACCACCAATTTTAATTAGTAGGCTTTGACTGGCATTTTACGGGTGATGGATCACATTCACACCAACCGGGGTATTTTAAAGCTCACAAATCGATTAAATATATTTTTTCGACCTTTGGCTTGCAAAGCAAACGATTTGACCATTGAGCTATACCCGCCGGCATATTCTCCTAATTAAGAGTGAAATTAGTATGAAAATAAATGTATTAAAGTAAGCATAAGAATAAATACGATAGTAAAGCAAACTTACCATTAAATGATTTCTTTAAGGATTTTCACAATCAAACCACTTCACTGAAATCTGTTTTATGATTTTAAAAATCAATCCAATCGTTTTTTAAATATTACACATGTGAATAACTGTTAATAGTTTATATTTATTTTCAATTCATGTAAAATATTTTTAAATATATATATAAAGTTAAACTTTTCGTACGGAGCTTATTTTCAGTTGAATTTCAGAACATTACTGAAGGCTGTACCGAGGGAGTAACTTTTATACGGGAAATCTCTCCCACTCCTTTCTTACTTGAATACGAAAACGTTAAAGTGACAGAGAATGAATCGAAATTATATTTTTCATCATCATAATCATCACCTTGTGTGCTTTACTTGACTGGAGCATATGGACGTCGCAAATCGCCGACAAAAGGTATGTTAACCGCCATTTTTTTTATGTAATCGCATGTAGGAGAGCACATCCGGTCAAGACCAGTGCACTCTATGACGCTCAGCCAGGGAGGTTGGACGCTGCAGGCGGGAAATGTGTGTTCTGTTTGTGTGTCGGTTAGGGAGATTGCAAGTGTATATTTATCTGTTTCTTGAAGAGATCCAGATTTTAGGAAGGAGGAAACACAGACGCTGGAAGAGCATTCCACAGCTCACCGGTGGCATTAAGGAAGGAGCTTTGGAAGCTGCCAGTTCTTGGTCGACATATATTAACCGTGTATGGATGTTCGGCAAGTGTAAGACGAGTTTGTCGGTTGTGGGTGGGTGCAGGAGGAATTAGTAATTAGTTCTTTAAGTTCCGAAGAGCAGTGACCGTGGTAATAACGGTAGAAAAGACTAAGAGAACCAATCTTACGCTTGTGTTCCATTGATTGCAGGTTAGAGTGTCATTGTTTATCAAACGAATTGCTTTTCTTTGAGCTGAGTCAATTAAGTTTACAAGGTATCTTGGGGCTCCAATCCAAAGGTGACTGCCGTAATCAAGGAAAGGTAGGATTTGTCCTTTATATAGGAGAAGAAGTTGTTTATTGTTGAAATACCTCAGTGATCTATAATATAATACACTTGTTTTTTGGAAGCGAGACCGGCTTTACACTTAATTCCACCTCGTATACTTCCCAGTGCAGGCGTGAATCCGAGGGCTTGAAGAAATGGCTGCTGTAGTTAATATTCTAAGCTATCCTGCGGTATCTTTGGTATATGTCACGTGCAGATCCACCTTTACCTTGATCGTCTGTAATATGAAAGGTTGCCTGCGTACCTCCAGTATTCTACGCAGACATCTCCTTTCGAAGCCATTATACGGCTGCATGAGCTCTTTAAAATAATAGTAATCATCATCATCACCGCTTCTCTAAATGAAGCATATGAACTGTCGCCACAAAGCTTTATCAGCCGCTATAGTCTTGGCATCATCCCATGTCAGCACTGCCTCTCGTGAGTACGATAATACAAGACTGCGCGAGCCCCGGGGGTTGAATAAAAAGCAACTCTAGGGTATGCTCTTCTCCGACATCTGAAATATATGTACCAAGCAGATCCATCTTTTCCTCTTGACAGAGTGTAGTATGCAAGGCTGCCTTGACCGCTCTCTCAAAAATCAATCATAACCATCGTACTCACAATATTTAAAAATAAAATACAATGACGAGTTATTATTACAATTTATTGTTATTATATTATTTTCGTGTCATTGTTACATTTTACGTAACCCCAAATTGTGCGTATTTTCACTAAACGTGTGTGCTTTGTTCTGCTTATAAAATAACAAGTCGCTAACAATGGTTTCCTTTAATTGTTTCATTTGTAATAAACAATAAATTACAAACGTTTTAAATCATTTCTGAGAAACAACGTAACGAGAAATAAACTTTTGTTTAACTCTTAAAATATTTTTATTGTATTCGAAAACAATACAAAATATTTTAAGATTTCTTTTCATATGCTCTTAATAGACATTGTACGATTATTTGATGTTTTCTTAAGATCGTTCTTTTACACAAGTCAGTGCTGCCATAGGCCATATTGTTATTCAACAAAATTGTGACCGTTCATAATCATAAATTTAAAAAAATAACGTTTTTTGTAATAAATTGATACCAACATACAGATTTGCAAAAAACATTATCTTATGTCATTTCTCTCATCGGCAGACCCAGGGCATCCAGTTGACCATGATCGGTTTTTTACTGGATACCGCAAAAATCATACCTGAGTTCACACACAGATGTTTGCACCCTGTTTTTTACGGGATAGCATTGGCAGTCAGAGAAGGAAATTCAGACGCAATGGACGTGAATACTCTTCTGATATTATACTAGTAAAAAAAGAAGTATTTGGGTTCACCCGATCCTAAAACTACGATCGAGATTAGGCATATTTCGTAATCTCATGGGTGATTTAAGAAAGGAAGAATCCAAATTTTTTAACTACTTCAGAATGTCGGTGGCCACGTTTGACAAGCTTTTAGAAAAAGTGAAGAATAATTTAAAAAAAACAGGGTACTAATATGAGAAAATGCATAATGCCTGAAGAAAAGTTAGAAATATATTTGTGGTAAGAATAAAATACATCCAGTTAAAAACCGTATGCAGGATGCTAGTGGGAACACTTCAATTAAACTATGTACGTAACTAAACTAGATACCGTTTTTTACTGGATCCAGTCATCCGGTTTATAGTGGCAAAACCGTACAACACATTTCGAACGGATCGGATTTTTACGGTATCCTGCAAACTCATGTGAATGTTTCCACGATAGCACGTATAGTACTAAACGTGATCTTGCAAAAAACCGAACCCTCAAAAAACGCGAGGTTGCCGTGGGGAAGGCCAGTAAGTTTTCACCCAATGCAGCTTCATCGGCTTATAACAAGATTATCTTATACTGAAGATACATTTTTCAAAACAACATAAGTATTTCCTAAGTGCAGGCTGCCCAAACAGACATTCTCGCTTCACAGAAAATCTTTATCGATCTTTATCAAAATAATCTAATCCTGATATGATATATACAGGTATATATAATCGTGTCGGAAACAACAGGGTCAGATCCTATTTGCCCAGAAGTGTGCGACGTCGATAACGTTAATCCCGGCTATCATCAGGTCTTCCTGGGTGTAGCTATTCGGACACAACGCACACTCCATAAGATGTAACAGGGTCTGCTGCACGCCGCTGTCACATTCAGTCGCCCGCTGTAAAACTGCCAGGCTTTCATTTGTGTCGTCGTCTTGTATACTCCAGTCCGAAGTCTGTTCAGGGACCTCCATATATTCCACCCTTGGTTGTGTCCAGGGGCTAGTTCCTCTTTCGGGGCAATCCAAGTATAATGAGTAACAACCTCATTGGGTTAAAGAAAATACCGTATTTATAGTTTTTTTTTACATACAGGTAAACAAAATAATACGTTATTCATAAAATAGTCCAGTGGTAAGAGCGTTTGTTTGTCATTCAGACGCTATTGGTTTAAGCCCCGACCGAGTGAGATTTAAGAAGAAATATTTATATACATGACTGTAAACACACCCTAGGATTCAAACCACGAACTTTTGCAACCCTCATTCCATTCTTTACTCAGCGCTGGTACATTGTTGTAGAATGAGTTGAAATATTATTATTTTTTTACCATATCCGCTCAATATTTTTTGAGCATATGAACACCGCAAATTGCCGTTTCACAGATCTGTAAGCTCAGATTGCCCATGCCTTGTCCCAGAATATCTGTATACCCGGAGGTCTACATAGATGGGCAAAACGAGCGCTTAAAAACGGGAACGACCAAGAATAACCGGGAATAACCAGGAATGGGAATCGTTCCCAAAAGAGCCTTGTTACTTTATCGGTTCCCATTCCAGGTTGTTCCAACTCATCACGTTTCAACTCTCGAGACGCATCGTCTTCCTCGCGACGCTCATGAACCACTACGCTACATTTCCTTCATGAATAATTTCCGGCGGGTATAGCTCTGTGGTTAAAGCATTTGCCTTGCAAGCCAAAGGTCGTGGGTCCGTTCCCCGACGGAGATTAAATAGAAAGATTTCTGAGCTCAAAAATACCCCAGGTTAGCGTAAATTTAATTCCTCACCCGTAAAATACCAGTCATAGCCTATGAATCAAAATTGGTGGTAGGCGAAAGTCGTCCCGTGAAGTCCACCCATTCATAGTGAATTCCTGTAATAATAAGGATGATGCGTGAATGTCAGGCTGTACCCTATGACGTTGCCGGATCAACACTCCACATGCAGCGCTTAGCCATATGTACCATAGTGAGCATCATAGAATTCCACAGATGAGGTCTCAAAATCACTATCACCATCTGTCAGTATTCTCCTGCATGTGTTTACATAAAAAAATAAGTTAGTAAAACTAATAAGAGTGTTTGCCCCTTTGTGACGCGGTGTTACCACAAAACCTATTGCTATTTAACCCTTTGCATCGGTTGTCGGCAGATGCCGTCATAAGATTCTCCGACCGTTGACATCGGTTGACGTGATATATCGTTTTGCTACTTTATTAGAATAGTTTTTTATGCTAATCTGATAGCTAAAGGATACAAGAACCAATGTGATATATGAAAATAGACCAGATAAGTACATTTATGCTTCAAATACTTGTTTTATAATTGACAGTATAATTTGTATTCAAACCGAGCATAATGAAAGGGTTAAGATTTCCGGTTAGGGGTAAATCGACACTATAATCGACGTTATACAACCAGATTATTACATTTCACTGAAAACACTGTGGGGAATTCTTCGGCAGGGAGAGTCACTATTGTGCTACTGCGGAGACCTCCAGACCGCCTCACACCTAAGATCATGCTCCATGTGCCCAACAAGCTGCACACCTCAAGACCTAATGCTGGGCAACACACGGGCTATAGGATGTTACCAGATACTGGGCAGAAATAATTTGACGACTTAAAGCACTTATGTTTGAAAATAAATAAAACAACATGTCCAGTAGTAAAAATTTATTATTTTACAAATGCATTTATGTACACACAAATGATATATCTGTCTACTATATATAAATCTTAGGCATATCTATATATTCATACAAAAATGAGAATTTTCCATGTACAGTGAAACCTTTATCTATCGTTCCTCGAATAATCGTTTTCCCGGATGCGTCATTTATTTCTTCTAGTCCAAATTCATTTCATACAAAAATAGATCGCATCGATCGTTTCTCTATCCACCATTTTACCGCATTCATCGTTTGAATTACGCTATGTATTTGTTATATTTTAAATTTGTAAACTGTTTCAACAAATGCGGTTACAATAGAGTGTCAGAATCTTTAGATGAACACGTTGAGGTTTCTGAAGATGATTGGCTTAGATTAGATACTCAGACAAATTTGAACAATTTTGTTACTTTCTCGGACAATATTCCAACGTGTGGGATAGAAACTATCTTGGCTTGTGTGACGCGCGGTTGACGGAGACAGCAGAAGAGGTCGATATTGATGAAGAGGAGCCGCTGCCTGTACCTTCATTTTCAGAAGCACGCACACTCCATAACTGATGCCGGAAAAAATATCATTTGCAAAGCCGAAAATATAGTTGACTTGCGGAAATAAAACAGAAGAAAAACAATGTCGATGAAAGATTATTTACAAAGTAATAAACTTTAATGTTTTTTGGTTCTGATTGGCTTTGTATTTTTTTAAATAAATACACACATTTCTTTACATCTAAAACTTGTTTTCTTCTTATAATTTTAATCTACCAATGGTTATGCAGATTGGGAGGACGGTATCTTTACTCGATCGTATCTCCTTGCGTTCTATCCTCTTAATCCCGCATTCACTGTTTTCCCGCATTCATAGTTTATTTCAATAGGTCCCTTTAAAAACGATAGATAGAGATTTCACTGTATATTAAACATAATTACATTCTTATTAAATTACCGATACAAAGGATACAAATTTAATAATTATCGACTTTCAAAGATAATTATTTAGATTTTTTCAATCTACAATATAACTCTTGGTGGCATTCCATAATATCAGATATAAATATAAGATTTTTTTTAATTTAGAAATCCTCGAGATCAATAGATGTAAATTTGACACAAATATAAACCTTATTAATGATCAAATTATATTTGCTGCTTCCCCTCTTTTGTACCTGAAAGCGTTGACACTGCTGTGTACATTTTTGTTTCAGCTCAACTTTCCCCGGACTTTCTAACGCCATTAGCAGAATCATCAATAAATTAAATATTTACAAAGAATTGTAAAGCTTTCCTTGTCGATCTACTTTTGGATTATCCGCCAAAAAAAATTTTTTGTTAAAATTATCTAAAATTCTTACTTGATTACACTTTGTTTCTCAGCCGGAGAATATGCGGCACCAGTGTGGGGTCGATCAGCCCACTGTAATCAAGTGGATACTGCCCTGAATGATGCATGCAGAGTCGTCACAGGCTGCCTCAAACCAACACCCATTTCTAAACTATACCCCTTGGCTGGTATCGCACCACCGAACATAAGACGCAAAGTCATATGCGCCGAAGAAATGCGTAAAGCAATCAACCAACCGTCCCACTGCTTGTATAATCAGATACCCCCAACACCAAGATTGAAGTCTCGAAGCAGCTTTCTGAAATCCACACAACCTCTCACATCCGGCCCTGAAAATGAGAGACTCCAACTCTGGCAACAAATCGCACCAGAGGATTTCATTACTCCAAAGGAAGGCCTCCCAATTGGCAAGAGCCTTGACTGGCCGACCTGGAAATCCCTAAACAGATTAAGAACCGGAGTTGGTAGAACAAAGGACAACCTCGAGCGGTGGGGAATGCTTCGGCAGGGAGAGACACTATTGTGCGACTGTGGAGACCTGCAGACCGCCTCACACCTACGATGCTGCTCCATGTGCCCAACAAGTTGCACATCTCAGGACCTAATGCTGGGCAACACACGAGCTATCGATGTTGCCAGATATTGGGAAAAAATAATTTGACGTCGCTGACACGAAGAAGAAGAAGAAGAAGACTTGATTGCATTTTGATGTAATGTTTATTGTTTTTTAATGGCCTTTGTAATTATAAATATTATTTTGTTGTGACATCAATGAATTCCCTTATACATTATTGATTTCCAAAACACATAGACCCATTACACAATTCATATCCACTTTTTCACTCACTCTTTGCTTTATATAGAGCCAACACTCACTTTACTAACTGACTTGAAAATGGCCATTCGACGTGGCTGAAACATGTCGTCTACAAATATATTGTGGGATAAATTCTAAAAATTATTTTATCTACATCTGATTTCAAAGTTAACCTGTTGACTGCTATCATATTTCGCATATCTGCAACCTACAAGCCAATATGGAAAAAATGATTTTCAGGGTCACAATCAAAAATGCATAGATTAAAAAAAAAGCGAAAAGTACAGTAATATGTAAGACTACCAACTACCACGCCACACTGCACACAATCGTTCAATACAAACGCCGATTAAACACTACTCCATACAAAATGTATGCAAGCGACAGCCCGATCGGGGTTCGTGGCAGTCCGAGTGGCTGCACCCACGAAGACCTGATGATGGCCGGCAGTAACGCCATCGACGTCGCCCACTTCTGGCAGACAGGATCTGACCCTGTTGCTTCCGACACAATTATATATATAGCTGATCTGCCATATCTAATCACCGCTCTAGACTCTTCCAACATAGACAGTCTTAGTCTCAGCATCAAATAAATCTTTCAAATCGTCGACACAATCATTTCAAAATTATTCTTCACACCCATGATGTCTTTGGACACTTCTTCCTTGTTTGACAAACTCCCATTCTCGTCTACATCATCATTTTTTGGCACATAGACATCTAAGCTCTTATCTACGCGATCAATCGTTACTTCTGCATTCTTGTCCACGTTGATTTCTGCATTATTTCAACCGAAGCATCGCCATTTTATTTCGCCGTCGAACCTTCATCAACCACACCATCATCAACCACACCACCATCAACCACACCATTGTCAATGCATTTAATCTTCTCCATGACGGAATCAACTAAACACTTGATCAAAATGTCTTCTTTGATAGTGAGATCAAGCGTTTGTACGACTCCATGATCTGTATTGTTTCTTTCAAGGTATCTATCGTCGCTCTCGGCGTTTCCAAAATCGCAAGAAATCTTCACCATCTCGTCAGCTTTTAGCTTATCATTGCTGTCATCTCTGTCTAATCCGCAAACGCCCGACACGGCGGAAGAAGGACGTATCTCATTGAGATGCTTAAAATCTGATTCTTCGTTTTTCGACTCTCCATCGTTTTGAGAATCCGAACTTAATTCAATAAGAGACAGATCGCTGTCTGAAAAACTGTCATCGATGTCGTTTTCGTCGCGTTTTTCTTTCCTCTTACTCTCGTCGGGTCGGTCGTTGATTTCCTCTTTGACGCCATCTGTGTTGTCTTCCGGCTCGACAGCAGTCACCTCTTTTTCTTCTATTTCTTCAACTTCTGTCTCGTCTCCAGATCCTTCGCTGTGATCAGCGCTGCCGGGAACTTCTTCGCATACGATCTTCAGTTTAACTTGCTCTTCTGCGAATCTAAAATGTAAAAAAAAAACTAATCAAAAAAAAATCTAAAAAAAAAAACCTTACAAACCGGTGTCTACATGACTAACACCTTTACTAATAATTATTATGATTACATCAGTGATTATTTATATAACCAATGAAAAAAAAATGAGTCAATGAATATTAATTTAAGGCTCCGCAAGCAACTTGCCAAAACATTTGTTTTAGACCATCTTTATGTACGGCTGTGAGACATGGTGCTTATCTGAAAGTGATAAGACCATTAAGATCGACCGTGCTAGGACTACCTTTCGTAAGCGGCTGGGTACTTGTACTGGCTAATCTGAATGTCTCTCCACGTGTACTTATACACAACGGCTTGATAAGCTCTGTCAAATAGTTCGGTGCAGTTCCGTGAAGTGCCTTATAAGCTAAAACACAGAACTTGTACTGGATTCTAGCCGAAACTCTCCACCAATGAAGTTTAGTATCGAAATAATGTGACAGAATTTGGACACATTGTATAAGAGTTGTTTCGCTGTGTTTTGTAATGACTGCAATTACTTTAATTGTTTTTCTGGCTGGCCTGCATAAAGTGTATTACAGTAGTCCATTTTGGAGACCATAAACGCAGTTACCAAGCTCTTTGTAGCGTCTCTGGAAATGCATCTTTTTACCGACCATATGTATCAGAGGCATCAACATATGTATCAAAAAAATGCCAAGATCATACTCATTCCTAGGACCTAGCCCCTGGACATGACCAGGGGTGGAATATATGGAGGTCCCATAACAGACTTCGGACCGGAGTATGCAAGACGAGGACACAAATGAAAGCCTGGCAGTTCGACTGACTGAATGTGACTGCGGCGTGGAGCAGACCCTGTCACACCTTCTGGAGTGTGCGCTGTGTCTGAATAGCTGCACCCATAAGGACCTGATGACGGTCGGGAGTAACGCCATCGGCGTCGCCTACTTCTGGGCAGACAGGATCCGACCCTGTTGTTTCTGACACGATTATATATACTCATTCCTACATTTCAACAGCTCATCATATTTTAGTCTCCAATCACAAAAATATCCTTTGACATTTTCAAAATTATATATCTATCATATGCTGTCAACTAAATGCCTAAAATATACAATTATGCCAGTACACAATATAGTTTCTGAATTTCTTCATATCTCTGGTCCATCTTCTCCGATCACCTTGCTGTCTTCTACACTTCCTTCACCTGTTGATGACCTCCATCTCCTTGCAAGCGAAGATTTCCTAGATCCTCAATAACAATTACATCACTACAAAACATCATTATCTACATCTTCTTGTATCTTTCAGCCCAGACTCTGTCTCATCTCACCTTTTGATGACCTCCATCTCCTTGCAAGTGAAGATCTCCTAGATCCTTCTAGATCCTCCTGCCAGGCCAGGGCTCAGGCCATGTCTCTCTCACCTGTTGATGACCTCCATCTCTTTGCAAGTGAAGATCTCCTAGATCCTCCTGCCAGGCGAGGGCTCAGACCATGTCTCTCTCACCTGTTGATGACCTCCATCTCCTTGTTGGCGGCCAGCCCTTTGTTCTTCATGAGTGCCTGCGCCAGCGCCGGGTCTTTGTCCGCCGGGTCGGGCTCCGCGCCCAGGCGAGAGCTCAGGCTCTCGTACTCCTCTTCCTGTCTTCTCCTCTGCAGCGCGGTGCCTATTTCAATGAACGCCTCATGAGCTAAAACAAACAGTAAATCAATCAATGATCAAGAGATACCATTCATATGAAGACAGTGAATTATCTTACTCCTCTGCAGGAGAAAAGATCACAATAGGTTGTCGTATTGTATCCACTTTTTATCACCAGTAACAAATCGATGCAGAAAAGTTTTCTTTTTTGTTGGGCCAGCAACTGTTCGTAGGTAGACTTTCGATGTCCCTCGGTTTCAACTTATACGGCACCAAATTTCCTTGCTTTTGAATCATTTCCAGTTGTTTCAAGCGCCTAGAATCTGTTGTTTTATCGACTCCCAATGTTTCTGCAAGCGCTAACTATGTCTGCCATGGATCTTCATCAAGTAATGTATCCAATTCGGTATCTTCAAACTTTTTTTCAGCACCAGGATGTTCTTCATCTTCGAGGTCAAAATCCCCCCCTTGAATTGTTGAAACCATCTTCTGTGTGTTTGTTCTGAAAGAGCATTGTCGCTGTATGTTTCTACTAATATTCTAAGCGCCTAAGCTGCTGTTGTCTTTCGGTGGAAGTAATGTAAAAGAATTCTCCGCAAACACGGTTTTGTTGGCACAAACTCAACCATGTTTACAATTTGGGATAAAAACATCTTTACACAAGGTCTAGAGTTAAGATATATGTAAATAGATTTAAGACAAATATATCTGTAGGCGGGGGGTTGCCATCGGTGTGGAACGAGCATACCTAACTGAGCGACTATAGATTTTGAGGGCTGGCCACACAAAGTCACCCCCCACCATAATAATGCCAGGCAGTGAAAGACGAGAAACGAGACGCTCGGTCACTTTTTTTCCTGCCTTCAAGAAAGACGCTCGTTTCCATTGTCCGAGCCCCGCCGCACAGCATCGCCATTTTGAATCACGGGTAACACGTGGCGGGAACCCCAGTGAGCCTATAATAACTGATGCATCCTCCAAATTTTGACCCTCTAGATACGGCCTGTATTTAGAGCCGTGTCATATGGTAGTGTTGTTACCTTCTCGTTCTAGCTCGTCCCGGCGCAGCTCCGTGCCCTGCTCGCGCACGCAGTGGCGCACGCACTCCAGCACCTCGCGGTAGTCGGGGAACCAGTGCGGGCGCTGGGCGGCCGCAGCCCTCACGGCCGCCGACAGCCGCGGCAGGCGGCCGCCGCACAGCGCCAGGCGGCCCAGACTCTTGGCCGTCTGCGAGGCCCCCGCCTACCTGCCGGGGCGCTCACCAGTCAGCGTGCACAGGCGCTCATACACGTGGACAAGCCGAGCTTTATACCTGCAAACAACACAAACATGTAAACAGCCGACATATTTGCGGTCCCGTATGGGACCACTGGGCGATTAAAGGCTAATAAGCTCTGACTGGCATTTTACATGTTAAGGATCAACTTCACACCAACCAGGTCATCTCCCTGTCC